>JARWCS010175713.1:0-14174 GCA_034783895.1 Geukensia demissa | reverse complement strand
GTTATGGAAAGAAAATTGTCGTAGTCGGAAAGAAATATGGTGGATACGGACAGCAGATTGGTGGATATGGAAAACAGATCGGAGGTTATGGGAAACAGATGGGAGGTTATGGAAAACAGATGGGAGGTTATGGAAAACAGATGGGAGGAATCAAAATTGTCAAATCATACGGTTAGCGAGTTTTTAATTTTGTATGCAAAAATAAATACTCATTGATTGAACTTAATATCTTAGTTTGAAAATATGCATTGTAAAATTAGGGAACCAAACCTGAATCACAAAAACTAACTGCACAGTTTGCGGATTCTCTTAATAAATGACTACGTGATAGTCGTCTATAATAAGTATATTTAAGACTTAATATGCATAGAACCACATTTATTTACCTAGTGTGCTTGTATCCATTAATTGTCATTAAAAGGAAATCATTGCACACAAAACAGGAAATATATGAAGATTTTGTTATAGCGGCGATTTTTATTGAGCTACTTGTCAAAATTAAGATCTGGTAACCGATGATTTCTATATCTAGTAAAAGTTGTTCATATAGTTTAACATATTTATTGTCACTGATGCTCATGCAAAGCTGAAATTTGAAACTAAAATTATCTTATATTTTCAGGTGGTTTGTACTAGATGAATGAAAAGAATATTCAAGGGGATGGAAGAATGTGATCGAATTCACTGGATGCATGGTTGTCCGTCGAATGTTTGATGTGACTCATCTTAGTTTATTTATTTCCTTGTTTTATTGTGATTGTTACTGTTTTATATTAAGAATAAAATTTAAAATAGACTACTTTCTTTACTCTAAATCTAGCCGGACGTGTTTTGATTCTTGTTTTAGATTAAGAGAACCAGTTTTATTAGCAATTGTGTTGGGATTTTGAACTAGTTGTCATAAATAGCGAATACTTTTTCGAGGTCGGTACATCTTGTTGTCTTTGGTTTTATTTGTTGACTGCATAATATATATCTCTCTATATATATATCGACTTTAAAAGTTATATCTTTTGAAGTTGTTTTTTAAAGCTAGGTTTGTCGTCGTTTTGTCACACCACTGTCCAAGGTTAGGGAGGGATGAGTACTCACAAACATGTTTAAACCCGATTTATACTGTATACTATTTGTTTTACATTGTATACTTATCTGGCTGATAGTTATTATATTAGAATATAATTACATTTCATTTTTGAGTTCACAGCTTGAGTAGTGTGTTGATATGTGTCCGTTATTGAAGGCCTGAAATGAGGCCTTCGGGCAACCTGTGAATGATTTGGACGACTGTATCATACAATCATAATTCATACATTATTTTCTAAAGAAACGAAAACAAAATACAAACAACAGCTTACAAACCCCAACAACGATTACTCGGTTATCACATTCGACAACCGTTATAGTAACAGATTTAAAATAACGTCAATGGAAGAACATACGTTATCATTTGTGAAATACAGAATCCTATATTTCTAGCCATTCGTAAACGTTCTTTTTACAGTCGACATAGTTAATATTCGATTTCGAACCTTGACGAGGTATACAAAATCCGAATATCAATGTTTTAACAATGTAAGATTTTATTTTTTCTTATTCTTCAATGCACTTGTTTTGCCGTTTTAGGCTAAATTATTGTCTAAAACACCAGCTGAATAGTGACATCATCAATCAAAGTCCGCTAAATTGCACGTGGGGTTGATAAGAAGTGCACTTTAAAATAAAAACCGGTCGAATGCCGTGAAAAACGCATACTAATTAGAAAACATGTAAGATATTACGATGCCAGCCGTTGATAAACGTATTTTTTCAATCGAGACATTTAACTATTAAAAAAAACGATTATCAATGTTTTAACAACCTTTAGTTTCTCTAATTTTAAGAAGTAGGGCGTTAAAGCATATTTTTGGTCCCAAAACATGAAGTTTTTTTTAATATTTTTCTGAAATATGGTCAACGGTTAAGTATTATAATGGTGAATAAATAATATCATGTCGTTTATTTGCTGTAAACGGCATGCACTATGATGTCATTATGATGTCACTTTCTGAACCTATTCGATAAAAATAGCTGAAAATGGTATAGTTTCAATGATATTTAACAATATTTATAATAAGAAAACATCCAGCACATTCAAGAACAACAAAATTCTTTTATATGATTTGTACGACATCTATTTCCACCTTTCCAGAATAATGTTGTTTGTTGCGTGTGCACATATGTCCCACTTCAAAATATGTTTAAAAACTATACAAATCAGTACAAATGAGACATTTCATCAAAATCAAAATGGTGACCATTTTGTACATAAAGTGTACAGGTATTGGGTCAATATGGGCCTAAATGCACCTACTTAAAATATTGTCTAAAAAACCCAGCTGAATAGTCATCAATCAAAGTCCACTTGTGGCGTTGATAATCAGTGTACACGTTTTTTAAAAACCGGCCGTTTGGCGTGAAAAGCACATAAGAATTAGAAAAACGAATATTAATTACCGTTTCAATCCAAACATAACGACGGAGAGAAGACTTTGATATCCAAGTTTTTGTCTCAGAAGAGGAAGCGAAAAAAAACCAAAGGGCCAGACAAAAGGGGAAAGTCGACAGACACGACAATCTCGAGAATACGAACAGGACGGAGCTTGACATATATAATTATATATGAAAAACTAAAAAACAGAAAACTATGAACAATGCGGACACACCAAAAACCGGGAGTGAACTCAGGTGGTTCGGAAGGGTAAGCAGTTCCTGCCTCTTTATAGACATCCGCCACATTGTCCATTTTCAAATCTGGTGTTAGTCATTTCAGGTTAAAGGGAAAGGGATTAAACCCCTAGGCAAAGAAAGCGAACCGCCAGTTTATTTTTGGTTTACTCCGCAACTAAACAAGAAAAGGTCCGTCGGATATTCCATACCGGCCGACAAAAATATGGTGTAGATCGTAAATGTCTGGAGTAATGACTTCAACTGAGGAGAACATATCACTGTCTTGACAGTTGACCCAGCTCTGGGTCGAAAATCGCTGTTTGGACACATGTTCTTGAAAAAACGTATGAACTGGAAAAGGTGTATACGCCATACGTCGGGCCAACTGGAATGTTACTGTCAATAAACGAGATGTTGACTATTGGAAAGTGAAATTCATCACGTTTGTCGTATAGTTTTGTCTGTAGCCCTACTCTAAATAAACATGGAAATTTGCAAAAAATATTGGTCTTGTAGGTATATATTGATAAATTTGTAACAAACGATAAAATCTAATAATACAACACCTTTTATTGCTTTCGAAATAAAGAGTCGCTAATAGATTAATGTATACTGAGAAAAGTAGGGAATTTTATAAAAACCCAAATCATTTAGCATTTCCTGTGTGTTGTTAGTATTATTGGGAATGTATGTGCTTGAACTAACTGATAACAACAAAAAATGTTTGTCTTTGTTAATTAATGTCGAAAAATATTGGTTTAATCTTGAATAAATGTTAAAACAAAGAACAAATTCGGCCACAAAATGGACTTTTAATTGTTTCTTTCATTTGATATTATTTATTCTTAATTTTGATTTGTAGAAGTTGTGCTGTTTAATTTAATATTATCAATAATAAGTTGTGAGTTTCAGAACACAGTCTGACAACATGGGTCTTTTAAAATGGAATATTCCTATACCATTCAAGTCTTTTGACTGTAACATTTTATAGGTTTTTTTAACATTCATTGTCCCTGTAAGTCACTTGAGTTAGAATGGGACCGAGTGACATATATGACCAAAAAGCTGTATTTAACGCCAAATGTAACAACGTTACTGTTATACCCTGAGATTCAAGTCTGGCAAATCATCTTGTGTTCGTGTGGCAGAGTATAAATTTTTTATCGATTTCTTAGTCCTTTCGTCAGTAAATTCAGAGGCGTCAAATATTTCATCATAAACGAATCCGTCATCGTCGTGATCGGTTATAGAAAACAGCTGCCTTTCAGTTCTGGGCGGAGGATCACTTGTTCCAGTTTCGTCTGGTTCTAATGGATTGTGTTGACTGTATGACGACCCAGTTGACCATGCCCGTCGTTTGATCCGCCGACAGATATCAAACCGATTATGCCTGAAAAAGATAGATCTAACATGAAATATTGTCGAATGGGGAAAATGTATAATGGGGATTCAATTTTACTTTTTTATGTATGATTGTTTGATTTTCAGAAAGCTTGAAATACTTGGCTTTCCTCCGCTTTCGTCTACAATTTTTTCTTTATATCGAGATACAAGTTCAACAGACTGATAATTACATTTCTTTAGCAATATTAAATGTGAACTATTGAATTACTATCACTGAAACAATTATGTTTATTTTATGTATATCGAAAATAGAGAGAAGAAGAATATCATATTTTAGACATGATACAATACACCTTTTGCACCACGACGTTTTTAAGTACAGAAATAAATGAAATTATGCAAGTTTGTCGTACATCAAAACAACAAAAAGGTATTATTTTTTCTTTAAAAAATCTCTAAAATTTGTTGACAAATGATAAATCACCGCGTAATTTCTTGGTATGTGTATAATACAAATTTATGCAGAAAAATGTGTAGTCCCCAATGCTTTTATAACCCTGCAGCATACAGCTGAATATCTTGTGAAGTCTGCCAACAATTGAAATGTACACCTACATGATTCCGTTAGAAGGTTTTTTTTATGTATAAACCTCTTAACAATTATTATAGCAAAAGAGGTGCTAGGAACAGTATAAACCTTTAGAGCCACAACGATTTAAAAATAGGCAAAATTCCTGCTAAGATAAACTTTAGCTGAGGTAGTTGAATTGGAGATTTGCTCCATTAATAGTATATCCACGTTTGGAATTCAAAAACTTTCAATCTACCACGATTGACAGAACTAAAAGTAAATAACAGGAAGGTACGCGCAAGAGTGTTTATTACAGAGAGGCTTTGAAATAAAACGCACAAAGTAGAATGCTTTCCGATGGAATTGGTTTCCTAATCCGATTTCTATGGGTTATTATTCTTCTACTATGATTTGACACCCGATTTACTTTGTTTTGGTTCTTGTTCTGCTGATTACGCTCGGCTATGTCCTACACGTAGCTGCGGACGTACGTGGTATGACTGTTTATACATGCGGATTTACATGTGAATGAGGTCTAGTTTAAAATACCATATCGCATATCTTCTGGTGTGGAAGGAAAACGATGTTCAATAAATTTGAAAAATAATTTCAACAATTCTTAACACTTTTCCTTGTTTTAAACTACAATCATTGTAATCTAAAATGACTGCAATATGAGACTGCATTACTGACTTCATCATAACAAGAGCGAGACTACACAACCGAGACATTTGAAGATTTTGTACGCTTTATATTTGAAGTAAATTTAAAAAGGCGATTTTTTCAATCGTCACATCTTCTTTTTTTGCATTATAAAACGAGTAATTAGTTTTAGGCGGTAACTATGCAATGAATCACGAGTGACCGTAGCAAGCAAGAGTGATGTACAAGATTTCTTCGGTCACGTGACTTCAACTCCAAATTGTAGTTATTTCGTTTATTTCTTGAAGTAAAAAATGTCTCGACGCTTTTATAGAAATGTCGTTGACATCTATTTTTACGTCACAACACCATGTAAAATTATGCGTTAATTTCACGAGGTTTAGGTGATCGGGGAAACTCAGCCATTTACTCCTTTGAGTGAAATAAATATTAAAAAATAGCAGATATGTAGTAAATTTCGAGGCGACCAGATTCCATCTCCGCGTAAAAAAGGATGAATTTGGTGAATCACAATCCTTGTGACGACTGCTCCAAACAAATAGGTAAAATTAAGCAAATCATGTCTCAATATGATACATCTAAATACGAAAAGTTTAAACAAACACCAACCATAAACTTCGGGTAATAAGAATTTTTTCTCTGTGTTTCGATAAAAATGCAGTTGATCTTCTCAGTTTTTACGATCTAAATTGTATAACCACCGACTTACAAAAAACGCAATTTAATTAATTAGTGTTCAAAATGTGACTTCATGTCGTGGTTGCGATTGTTATTATAGTTCAACAAAAGTTCGCCCAATTTGAGGTTACAATTACTTTTAGTACAATTAATACGTTAACATCATAAGTTATGATCCCCCTTTTTTGCTTAAAAACAATGGAAAAGCATCAAAAAGCCATAATTATCAACCCAATTTCCCTTTATATACAGCACATGCAGAAAGCTTTTTCGAATACTTGTTTGGGAAAATTTACAGACGATTTTATACTTTAATTACCATTTGACATGTAGTTATTATTTACTACATTTATTCTGTAGTTAAATGTGTTTATTACGGATTTTGCCGGACAAACATGTCCCTTGTTTTCTTTGATATGTATTGGGATGGGCAGGTCGCCAACCATGTTTCGAGCCCTTCTTCAGAAGTAACCCCATCCATCCCTATAGATAGTTGTTCGTCGGTTATTTGTGGCTCGTTTAGTCAAAGTCCTTCTATTCCGAAAATTACACTGTGACTCCTACATTTTCCAGGCCCGTGAACACCAAAAGTTTGTTTCGTCAGTGCCAGGTATGTGTTGCAGATTGCAAGGTCCTAGTTCCTTATTATGGGTATGTGTATAGGGCTTAACCTTCCAGATTCCAGGTCCTAGTTCGTCATAACGAATCGGTGTTGACTACACCAGGGGCACCAACAGTGTCTAGTTGGTCGAACCCTCCTTGGCCTCAACCCTGTCCTTACGGTAAGTTTCCAGGTCAGAATCATCTTCCCAATATTTGGCATTCTCGTTTGCAATTGCCAGTTGGAGGTTATGGTAGGGTTCCAGATGAACGTGGTTATACAGCTATTGTAACCCCCCGCTGTTTGTAGCATCCTTTCTCCTGTTTTAAATTAGGAATTCCTCAAATAATTTAAGGTATCTTTATCTGAGTTCAGGATGTCTTTCCATTAGATTTGGTTTCCTTT
Source organism: Geukensia demissa (assembly GCA_034783895.1). Taxonomy (NCBI): domain Eukaryota; kingdom Metazoa; phylum Mollusca; class Bivalvia; order Mytilida; family Mytilidae; genus Geukensia; species Geukensia demissa. Next base: position 7,206 of record JARWCS010175713.1, on the reverse strand, counting down.
AATAACCAACTTTCATGTTAGAATCGGTCCCGTAGGTTGATTGTTGCTCTCTTTCTTAACCGGTTCGCCAGGATGACGAAAGAATGGAGATGATGAATGCATTTCTAATGCTCCATAGAATCAGGAAGACGAATTTCTTGACCAAGAGGAAGCAGATTCCCCTTCTCCACCTGGGACTCTTGGAGTAACTCCTCAGTCAATGCAGTTAGAATAAATAAACTAGTTGACGATGAGTCTCCTAGAGACACTGAAAATGATGATGCCTCTCCCTCTAAGGGACATTTGAGGTCCGTCTCTACACTCTCATGATACAGGATGCGAAAAAGGGGAAATTTGACAGACACGGCAATCTCGAGAACACGAACAAAACGCAACATAACACATATACATATAAACACAGATGATACGGAAGGGTAAGCAGTTCCTGACTCTTTAAATTTACCCCAGCATAGTTTTCTAATCCAGTATTAGCCATTTCATGGTAAAAGGAAAGATTTCATGGGATCACAACCTCCAAGCGGAGAAATCGAACAGCCTGTTTTTGGTTGACTCCGCAACTTCACAGGAAAAGGTCAGTCATTATCTGTGAAACGGCCGACCAGATTGTGGTGTCGACCATAAAATTTCCGGATTGATGACTTTAACACTAACATATCCCACACGTTTGATAAAGTAGTTCCCATTTTTCTGGGATATGAATTTTTATACAGGGGGGTCGAAGAAGCAAATTTTGTGCTCGGTCACTTTATGTTTTTAAATTGTTTTCAATAATTTCTACAGTCAATGCTAAAATTTTGTGAAAACTGATAAAAATAAATATATTTGAACTTATAGCAACATTATTTTATATCACATTAAACAATAAAATAAAAAAGGCGATTTCCACACGAACGCTGCTACTTTGCTAATGATCCGGAACTTCTTTTAATAAATGTACAAATCTACACATGTAAACAAAACAATTTTGACTATCCAATCAAAAGGGAGATAACTGCATTATTTACATCCACAAAAATTTTCGTCTTTTCTTGCTTATCTGTATAAAGAAAAAAAAAACTATCAAAATTGGAGATATTGTTGGTGTTGGTCAAAATGGCAACAAAAGGAAAATTGTGAACACTTACAAACCTTTTGGAACCTACTCTATGTACACTGTCTATCTATTCTCTGATGAAACACTCAAAATCTGTGCTCGTCACTAATCAATTAAAAGCCTCAAGGTCTCTGAATTCAAAGATAAATTTAATGAAGAAAGATCCAGTCTTTACACAGCCGATCCGATAAGCACTGCTAATGCCTGTTCAAATTTCTACTGTTCAAAGCCCCATCAACCTTTGTCATGTTTTTTTACACCAACTAGATGAAAATGAAATTTCGTCTGCGGTTGCTGCAGTTATCTCCAAGTCGGAAAGTCAATACACAAATACATGTAGTAGATCAAAATCCTTTTCTGAAACTGACATTGAGCAGTTTGTTGCAGAACAGGAAAACTCTCCCACAAGGAAAAAACAATGGGACATATTAAACTTTCTCCGTCTTTTCTAGCTGAAAGTGGAGAAACGAGAGAAATACAAAATATTCAACCAAATGAGCACGATAACTTAATATGGAAAATCTTTGTTGGTGTCCGTCAGAAAAGGTGATGAATATGAGCTATCCTATCTTCGTGATTGAAAGGCATATGAAATATATGAAGTCAATCTAATTACAGGGTAAGAATTCAGTATAACATGTGAAGTTTGGATATGTAAACAGAAAGAACTAAAAAATCGGGCAAAGGGAATCTTCCAAGTAATCAATACTTTGTTTGAAACTGGTTGTTTAGGCTCCGAGACACCATAAAGTCTTCTCAACACAATGTGCTTTTAAAATACACTTCACGTAGAATCCGCGGGGAGGGTGAAGAGCTCCGGATATTATGCTGGGGTGACAAGAATTGAAGCATTCCTTTGCATGGTAGCAACAAAATTATCAAACCAATGAAAATTATGGTAAAGCATGATAATCTCCCTGATCTTGAGCATAAACACAGTTGTCTATCAATGCACTCTTTTGTCTATAACTGCTATTTCTTATAAACTTCTTAGCAGATATCACTCCCTAAGAACGACTACATATTCGTCCTCTTCAATTCTGGATTCCTGTAAATTCATTTCTCCTGAGGCCTGTCGTCTAGTTGTCGAAGGCCACACAGTGTCAGGGACTAAGTCTCAAGCACTTAAAAAAAAATCAATTTTCTTGAGAGAAGTCTTCTTAGCTCTACACGTTTCCAAAATGTAATAGATAAGAAATGGCTTGTGATAGCCATGGAAGAAGGGAGGCACTAATTGATTCTTCCTGTTTCAACTTTAGATGCACTTGTTAGTTCAGCACATTACAGGGAAAACATCCTGGAATACTCACTCTCCAAGCCTCTTTTTTCAATCAGTGTTTAGTGCCATTGCTCATCTTTGGAGCTCTCCCTTCATTGAGATTTTCCTTGGCTATAAGTCTTAATCACAAGCTTTCCTCCTTTGTACAGTCTCGGATACCAAGGCCTTAGCAGTCATTGACATGGAATGTTTGCTGATACCTTCCCTCCTTTCCGATTTATGGGTCCGGTTCTTCAGACAATTGACAGAGATTCAAAAAATCATATCTGTTGCTTCATCTTGTTCAAATCTGGCTTGGTTTCCAGATCATATTAGTCTTACCTCTTGCCTTGCCTCTGAGACGAAACTTTCTATCTCTATCTAAAAAATCTTCAACTTCACGCTTGGATGCTGTCAGAAGTAACCTTAGTAAGAGAGGATTTCCTGAAAAAGTAGTCAAGAATGTCTCCGCGGGTCAGTCAGGGAATCCACAAATATTGTCTATGATGTTAAATGGACAATAATCTCTGACTGATCTTGAAGGGGTATCTATCTTTCCAAATAACTGTCAAGAAACAAGCAGATTCTCGTTTGTTTCTCTTTGAAGTTAGAGAAATATCTCCTTCAACTATCAAGCGTTACAAATCAAACATTTCCAAAAAGTAAGCAGTTGCTATAAGTTCAGACTTTGGTTAAAAATTATGTCTCTTTTGGTTTGGAATTTCAGGGTGGAAGAATCAAGGCAGAAAATTCGTGTGCCTCAATGGGAAAATAACTAGAATAATTTAAACAACAACTAGCCTGACTACAAGTGTTGCCCGAAATACACCAAAGTCATCTGTTAAATGTCACGCTCTACCTGCTTACTTTGTATTGTATAAATACTCAACCACCGGGAAGAGAAACAGCTACTCAAGATTCTCCGCCAGGGGTAGAACTCCTCCTAAGGGGCATCCGTTGATTAGAAGGGGTGTATAAATTCCCCCAAAAACGTCATTCGGGGGTGACGTAAAACAGTTGGTCCCGTGTTGGAAGAATGCTACGCTTTCAGCACGTTGAAGACACCTTTGCAACAGTTCGTAATGGTGGCCAGTTGCTTTAGATAAATATCTCGCCCCTACAAAAACAGCCCAAATTTGGCTTCCTGTGGCTGGCAAATTCTGGCCCTGACCTCCAGCTCAGCCAATTTACGATTTATTGTTTGTTAATTGTTCTCGTCCTGTATATGGATAAGTTGTTTGCGGCTGGTGCCGTTGGACATCAAGCAACAGTCTTCAATCATTCATAAATGTTTTAAAGTAAGGCAGCTTTTGGACTGGGCTGGTTTTTCATATAATATTGTTTTTATCAACGCCTTTTGCATAAGAGGAGACTAAAGATTCTTACCGTTTTCGATATAACAGGAGTAAAAAGTGAACTAAACATTTTGACAACTATTTTTCATCTGATTTTGATGGAGTTCCAAAAGACTAATTGTTAAAATGCAAGAACACTTTGGAAGCATAGTTTTATATCTTTTCGTTTTGCAAGATAAAAGGCGGCATAAAACGTCATTTTGTGCCCTATGGGAATATTTTTTAGTTTGATTTTATTTTTCCATTGGATTGCTCTCAGACAATGCTCTCTGTTTATCATTGGAATTCTCTCAGACAATGCTCTATATAATCATTGGATCTTCTCTGACAATGCTCTATATAATCATTGGATCGTCTCAGACAATGCTCTGTTTTATCATTGGAGTCCTCGCAGACAATGTTGTATACTAGTATTATCATTGGATTCCACTGAGATAATGCTCTCTCTTTTTCATTAGATTCCTCTTAGATTTCCTCCTCCTCTGTTTTATCATTGGCTTCCTCTCAGATTATGCTCTTATAGGTATCTTATTTTTTGACAGGATGGCAGACAAAATCTTAAAGTCTGTTGAAGTTTAGCTACAGAAGTACCTTGAGCGCTGCTCTATTTGATTAAAATGTATGCAAGGGCTGCATGAAACTGATTCATCACGAAATTCACTAAATTATGGTCACTTTTCCAGTCAATTTATAGCTATGATATATTTGAACTTCATTTACATCCATCGAGTGTTGGACTGTTTTAAGTTGTACCAAATTGATAAAAACTCGGATTCTTGCGTTTATTATTCATGAACAAATGTGTAGCTGCATATCATTTTAAAGTTTACCTGTATTTTGAGTAGTAGTATAGTAACATGATAATTGCGCCAATCACTGCTAAAATACCTACAATTACACCTGCAACTTCTATCTTGGTCATTCGATCTGTAAAAGAAAATGATTGATGGATTGATTGAGTGGTTTTAACGCCACGTCGGCACTATTTCAGCCATATCGCGTGGAAAACAAAGGTATTTACAATTAAAATACACCAACACGTCTAAGATATTTGATATTATTATGTAACTTTATTTGTTTATACAGTAATATTGTGTTTTCCGTGAAATATGCCAAAATATATCCCAAGGTTTGAAGGCATAATGCACGACCCGGAGGGGAGTGCATTATGCCTTCTAACCTTGGGACATATTTTGGCATATTACACGAATTACACTATATTATTATTTCTCTGAATGTTTTCTTCATTGTCAATTAAAGTAAGAAAACCCCGCCCATTAATTATCACATGATTTTTCAAAGACCGCCTTTTACAGGCATATTACATGGTTAAGGGTTTAATATGCGTTTGCATATATCAACACTATTTGTCCTTTGTAAAAATATGTAAAAATAGTAGGATTGAAATTCTAATGAAAGATTCTTACTTGAAGCGTAATAATCTTTAATATTCGTTCACTTCCTTTGTAGAACTTTTATTCTATAGCAATGCTTTGAAAAACATCACAAAATGGCACATGTGTAATTTATTGCATCACTTTGGTAATGCTTTATTGCTTTAGTGCAATATTACAGACTATTGCACTGCTGTACACCATACCCCCACTACTGAAGAACAAAATCCTACTGTCAAAACTGTAACATGTGACATAATTTGATTGGACTATTTTTGGTAAATCATAATACACATGTAATCTCGGGTTGAAGGGTGATATCTGAATTTTCACCCTAGGATTGCTATTTTCCCTTCAGAGGAAATAACCTTTGGATATCACCCTACTAACTTAGCAATAAGTATATTATTACATTACCTCACATGGCCTGTACTACAATGAAGCTATGCAAATTGTTTAATTGGATATAAATCAAAATTTAAAGTCATTCTCTATGAAGACAACTTTCCAGTGATGAAGGTGGTTGCATAGTATGCACATGCCAAATGATCAAAAACATAGTTTAATGAAATTAACATGTGAAACTCAAGAATTCCAGTAAAATTTTCTGATAAATTAATTACAACATGAGGTATTATTAAGTTTATTCTGAAGACAAACACCCAGCATTGTGGACTGGTGGAAACTCTCAATTTTGAGGATTTTACTTGTTTATTTTTCTTTATTAAATTAAGTGATAGCATAGAGCAGTACTAAAATCACTTATTCAATGAACTTGGATAAAATTGATTCAAACTAACATCAAATTACTCTTTGTTCCTCAGATATGTAAAATTCATTGTTAATCAATTTCTAGTTGTGAATGCATAGGATGCCAATAAAATCCGGAGAATAGTGAAAAGGGATTAAAAATTCATTTGATCTATATGCAAACCAATGGATAAAGTTGTAAAAAATTGTTGATCACACAAAATGAGAAGTTGGTGATGTTCTTTGCATGAATTTTTCAGTCAAATCAATCGCTCAGCGATCAGGCTATGTAAATTAACAGGTTGAATATTTACAAAGGCAGGAAGTTCTAGGTAAACTACAGACAGGTCATAATCCAAATCAATTGTAATGGTTTCACAAAGGGATATTCCCAGGCAATCTATTGTTTGACATCATAGAGGTTTCACAATATTATTATCCCCTCGCAACAAAGTATTGGAAGTATATCGAAAATACCCTATCCATCTGTCCACAGGGGGTGGTACAGGAGGGTCCTGCACACGCACTTACGAGAAATAAAATGTCATTTCACAAGGAACGAAAAATTAGAATGTGGCTTGCACATTGCATTTTGATCAAGACACTCGAAACATGACATATAACGACCCTCTAGCACGACAACATGTGAAATAAAAATTGTTAAAAACGTTGCACGAAAATAACCCTGTACCACCCTCCATAACTTGTAAACACATCGCCTCCTAAACTGTTAAATAGGTTTCATTGAAACTTTTCATGAACAGAAGGGAATAAATTTGGCTCATTCCAAGGGCAGATAATCCATGGGAGAGTGGGGTATCTTTTGTGAGTTTTGCTTACATTATGTCCTGTATTATGAGTAGAATTTAAAAAAAAATACTATTGCAAAAACATTTTAAAAAATCAGCATCAAAGTAAGATTTGTTTAGAATTGTTAAGACAATGCAGAGATTCCTCTTGGATGACTTCATACAAACAGGTACAATTCTGTTACAGCTGTTTGGATAACTGTTAGATTTTCCCTTGGTTATATCTGATTTAAGTCTGTATATGGTGATCCCATTTAATATTTGTTTATCTCTTCGGAAATCAATTAAATTGTGTATTTTCTTATAAAAGATGGAATTTTTTTGTAAAATCTGAAAAAGATGTCTTATAGAATTTCTAAGACCACTTATTTTGAAAGTTGTCTAGAAAAATGGGGATATTAATACATGTACTGCAAAACTGTCAGAAAGACAAGACTCTACATACGTTTTTGGCCAAGTCTCATTTGCTATAGACTTGCCTCAAGTCCCTATGTAATTTTTAATCTTTAAACCCTCAATAATCAGTGAAATGCAGCATTTTTCTATC
>JARWCS010175605.1:0-14174 GCA_034783895.1 Geukensia demissa | reverse complement strand
TTTACTCATTTAACATTAACTTTATAAAGAATAAAATGCCATTAAGGAAGAAAAATCTTCTAATTTTGTTAAAAGTTGAAAATAATGTTCTACATTTGTATATTTAAAATAGACACACTTGCCAACCTTGGACTGACACATTTACTTTGAATGACCACAGATATTAAAAAAGAATTAGTATATATTTTTAGAAAGTACATGTTGTTTTGTGAATTAAAAAAAATTTAAGGAAATGACCAAGACAACAGTTTTTCAACCATATTGTGTTATGTTTTTAAAATTTTGAAAATTGTGGCTGTTATTAATTTCAGCTAGCATCGAAACATTGCTACTTAATATATTACCAGTATTAAGTAGTTCAAAACCATGTCTAAAATCATATGACACAGAACTGATTTCCCTTTCCAATATGAAATGCACACAGATAAATATTTATGTTTTTTATACTTAAAATCCAACGGATGGGTTGTTATTCGTTTTAAGTGTTTCTTGTTTGACATTTTTAATGCCGATAGTTGTTACATTTGAAAATCAATACATTTAATTTTGAGCCTCTTTAGTCTTAACGCAGTGGGTATGGGAAAGTTTAAATAATTGAAAACATAGGGGATTCTATAGAAGAGTGTGATTTACATGTTTGGATGGCTCATACTACATCTCTTTTGTTTATAATGACTACCATTTATTCTAGCAAATTACTAAAGCTACTTTAGAAGCAGTTAAAAAACCTTACCGTTGGGGAATTTACTAGCAAATTTCGTACAGCGTTGATTGTGTCTTAAATTCAAAATGAGGAGATTGATGTTCCTTGTAATGTTCTACAATTCCAAACGAATCATTGTATCCACAAGACTGTAATCGTGGGCTATCGTGTACTTTTGTTGTTTTTGTTTGTTTGTTTGTTTTTTGTTTTTTTTTTTTTTTTTGCTGATTTTGTCAATTTTTAAATGATCTCTGTCTGTGTTAAATGAACTAGAAATGCATGATTTGATTGCTTTTTCTTTGTACTTTCTCTTGAAAGGTGCATTTGACCTTATTATGTATTTTGATAAAAATCTGCATATTCTTTATGCGCAGTTACATATTGTTGCTCATACCCTGTATAAAAAGGGATATCTTGAAATCTCTGCAGCTATCAATTGATGTTTTGGAGGAAGTCCTTTTCATAGTGGCTTCATTTGAAGGATGTGGTGGAGCGTCGATCGGAGTTGGATTTTGCTGTAGGAATTTAATTTGTTTGGATCTCGACTTCAGTGGTTTCGTTCTAATGCTACTGATTTCTCATTGAAATGAGCATACAATATATTAAAATTCACAATATTTATTTAACATTTAAATCTTGTATTTTTTAGAAAAAAAAATCCATCTTTGACAAAATCTATACATTTATATCCGTTTGTTATTACTTTGATATATCTTAGTAACAAAAATTTTAATTTTCAAGGTTTTTTATTATTGTTTTACAATGAACTTATAAACATATCAAAGGAGATAAACAGGAGACAAAACACTTACCTGACAACTTAAGCTTGAGAAAAACGTAACCAATAAAATGAGGATGTGTTCTGGTTTCCCAGACAGTTATGCAGTTGTGACACCCGTCTCATTGATTGTAACGGAATCAGTCGGGCACGATGACGAAAAATTGCAGGCGTTGACTCACACATAAATCCTTTTTTAAATAGCTATCTACATCAAGAAAGACGAGTTCGGATATTTTGTAAATCCTTAATACCATTTTTTATCCTCAAAACGCGTGTGCAGTCATACTTTTGTTTTTACCGGAGGATCTTCATATTTATTTTGATGATGTTTAATGTTTTGTCAGTATATTTCTTTCTTTTTTGTTGCCAAGAGCAAGATATTCTTAAATGTTAAAATCAAATATTGTACAGGTTAAATATGGTGTACATGTCGACGAAGGTGCGGGAATAATGAATTTATATTGACCAAAACTTGTGTTCTCACTCCTCTTATTATTCCATGGCGGTACAAGACCTGCTGTAAATGGCTGCCACAGTCGGCTACAAGTATGTCAGATGGTTTTGGTGGGATGGGTTATATGGTGGATCTGGAGGATCCTTTGGTAATGGTGTCGGTGGCGGTGGTGGTGGAAAAGATATTTTTGGCGCTGGCGGGGGAGATGGAGGAGTATCAACGGTGTTGGTGGGGGTCATAAACTTCTACAAAAGACCACAGGTATATTTACAATTTATGTTGTACTTAACAAAGACTTGTACTACATTAAATTAATATTATTCGTTTAATTTGCATAAGATAGAAAAGTAAATACATTATTAATTCTTGTTCAGCAATACAAGTTTTCATAAGACTAACGAAATTTTCAAAATTCAAACAGGAATGGGTTGCTGCTTTCCGACATTTATTCTGTGCCCTAGCATTTATTATATCTGTGGCGTGCAGTTTGAAATAAGAAATTCATGCAATCAATGTTATTCTTCTATGATTAAGAAAACCATATACTGATGATTCTCACTCGTTTAACGCTTTACATAATTCCGGTAATCCGCAACGTTCTTTTTATTCTACTCTACGTTTTGTGGAAGTCCTGACGACAAAGGCATCATTGACAAACGGAATGGAACGGTTTATAGTCCTATTAATAGAAATTTGCAGCACCTTTGTATAGTCTGCAGTGCAGTCTTAAATTAAGCAACAAATCATGCTCATATTATAACATGAACAACTTCTATTGTCATTTGGTGGGTGGCTGTCTCAGGCACAATCACGCTACATCTCCTATTTTTAACTGTCATTTCATAATCACTTTTATTATTTTCTACTTTTTTAGATGAAGTACAAACGTAGCTGATAAAAAACGCTGTTATTAGATGAAATAAAATATTGCATTCAGTTCTTACATTTTAATTTACAATGCAATTTCAGACACTTCATCATATCTTAGACACAGATATATGTTTTTTACAATAAAGTTTCCTTTTTTAAGTACACGAAAGGTTGTTCTATTTATCGGTGGATATTGCGTCCCTTTGCTATTGGTTTGGATTCGAGAAAAATTAAGAGAACTGGGTTTGCTATCAACTGTTCTTGGATTTTAAACTAGCTGTCAGAAACAGCTAGTACTTTTTTGTGGTCAATCGGTCTTGTTGTCTCTCGATTTATTTATTATTGCTGCGTTCTATGTATCGACTTCAAAAGTAAATCTCTGTCAGTTGTTGTATTAAGTTTGTTTTTTATTTCGTTTCATTACACCACTGCCAGGAACTTGTTATCCAGTAGATGTCGTAGTTTTTATGTTTAAATATCACTTGTTTTACATTGTTTTACTTTTATGACCGATGGCTGCTACACATGGATATTATCACTTTGTTTTTTTAAATTTTTTTGTCATTTAATTTCTTGCCTTAGGGTATGAATGTGTTTTCATAAAGGGAGGTCTTAGGGCAACCTGTCAAATGGAAAATAATATCAAATCTTCTTTTCTTATTTTCTAACTATTTTTGGACGTGAGACTTCCATTTTATCTCTTAGTTTGTTTCATATTTGTCTCTTTGAACTATGCACCTTTGGTCTCTCACATGGGTATTCTACACTGGACTTACCATTGGTAATGAACTATCAGCAAAGTCACCAGGCGACAAACACCTTGTATGAGTTACATGCACATTAGATTTCCATCATTTTTGCATGTGACAGTGTTCTTTGAAACGGTCCGAAATATTTTTTTTTAAAATATCAAGCTTCTTTTGTTTGCTTACGAGCTGAGAAGAATGATATAATGAGAAAATGATCTTAGCTCCAGTAAAGTTACAATAAATATCATAATTAATGTCTGAGTGAAAATAGAAGTTTTGAATTTGTGGTTTGCGAAAATTGCCGTTCTGGTATATATTCCACATTCATTCGTTAAAATATAGTAACGAAGTTTATTTGTGCTGTGTAGAGGTCGTTAAAACCTTTCCCGTGCTTGAGATGTATGCTCTTATTAATTTTTTGGGTACTGGATCCAGTGTATAAAACCCCTGTGAGAGACCAAAAGTGCATAGTCCAGAGAGACAAGACAAACGCAAAACCAACGAAGAGACAAAACGAAAACAAAGAAGAAAGGCTTGAAAACCACGAATTCCTTTATTAAACAAGGGTGGGATTAGGTGCCGATGAAAGTAAGCATCCACTGTCTTGCAACTGTCGTGGAATCCTTAAACTCTACTCAGAGTTAACCCCATTCCGAGAAGAACTTATTGCTGTATTACCGGTAGCAGGTCCATAACTAGTTGAGATACACTGATACCCTATAAATCAACCAATTCATGATGGCCGCCATTGAGCTTTAGGAGGGACGGTTTCAACCTTGATCTTGATTGCATGAAACCTTGATGTAGTAATTTATGCGACTACAGCATTGCTCTCTTGAGAAAATCCTAATACTTAGAACAGGCATGAGAGTATCAAATCAACTGCGAAACAAAACTCCGTATGCAGGGGAAGCAGAAATATTGCCACATAAATATGGGAAGTGCACAATAGGAAAGTTGACGTCATTCCGTTAATCGTAAATCTTAGAAACAAGTTTTCCCTCTTGGTCAATTTCGAGGAGTTAATCCAGGTACGAAGCAGATATTGTTAAGTCTGGTCCTCCTTAATTTCTACTTTGTTAGAATATCTTTGATTAAGATGTTCAATGAACTTAGGATTTTTCAATGACAATTAATGTTGGAAAAATACAGTTAACATCTTTCCAACATTGATAATTCTTATAGTTTTAAGTCTGTATCAAGTTATTTGATCCGATCAGTCTTACCACAAATTTCTGCAATACGGTAGCTCACTCCACGCATCTACAAAAATATTCTCTCTTTTCCAATATTTCGTGACGATCATACATGGTGAAGGTTAATGCAGAAAAGTAAAATTTTGGCATTTTCAACATGTTCAATCGTTATTTTTTTTCTGTCTGCAATCTGTTTGATAAAAGAAAGATATGCAAGGCACTATTTTTTAAAGAATTTTTTTCGTGCCCCACTGAAATCTAGTGAACTAAAGGCGACAGCTTAGCAAAAAATTATACAGTGCAAATTCCAGAAAAGATGTGGATTGGATCTTTCTGGCATATATTCCATATTATTTCTTTCAAATATTAGAAACATGAAATACAATGATTTAGACCCTCATGATTGTCAAAGAAATAACTTCGATCAAGTATTTTGAATTATGAACTTTAGCGTTTGTTTTCGACTTAAGTATAACTTCAGAAATAACAAATATAAAAATTGATCGACCTCTGTTGATTACAAGGTAACCTTCTGAAGAAAAACCAAATTTCTTATTAAATGCCTATATTAACAGTTGAAACGCCGAAATACAACTTTTTGCTGTGATCGTTGTTACATATCAATGCTACATGTAATAAATTGATGTAGTCTTGTCATAAAAATGAAACCTGCAGTTGATATACTTGTTCGAACATATCATATTATATTTTTTTAATGAACAAAACAAACAAAAATTGGACAAAAAAAAAAAACAAACACGTTTAATTTGTCAGGATTGTTATTTTGCCATTTATCATTTTTAGGGTTTTCAATGTTTTTGACGAACAGGTCTGAGATGTTTACAGTAGAATCCGATGTGATGGCGCGGCCGGGGATTTGGCGCATGATAAGAACTAAAAAACATAAGTAAACATTTATTTTCCTCTGTTATTGTTGAATATTAACTGGGAAATGGCAGAAATTCTAATAAAAAGCCAAATTTGTACACGTTGTGAATGTAAAAAAAACTTGGGATAACCCAGTGACCCAATTTTGCATTTGCAAATGTAATTACAACTGTGTATTTTGTACCCTCATTCCTTTCAAAATTATATACATAATAAAATTTTACAAACGTTTTATATGAAATTTAATGGAAAAGAGCGGTGCCGTCTGCTTGAAATGAAAACCGCGGGAATGAAAACGGAAGTAAACAGGTGCTTGTAGACGATTAATGGGAAGATTTTTTGGCCCAGGCATTGAGTTTCTTAGAACTTTTCAACTTTTATTTATGCAAGTTTGATGTTATTTTTAAAGTAAAATTTGAGTGTTCTATAAAATATGAAGATTGTTTTTAAATCTCATTTGTAGGAAATGACAACCGAAAGCATGTTATTTCATGGCAATTTTAAAAGAACTCAGAAGCAATAGATAATGTCTGGTTGAACAATACAGCAATCTAGTCTGCATAGAGGACCTAACAATATTCCAGAAACTAAAAAGGATGTTTATTGATTTTAAAGCATGTCAAGCAAATCTGATTTCAATTTTAAAAGGTTTAACTATCTTTAAAAAGCTGAAGAAACACCAACTGCAAAACTTTGCACTGATATGCTATCTGTAGATAAGGGAAATGGCTACCAAGACGGTCGAATATGGAAACTGGCAAATATAAATCTAAAATCATAGAACAAAATGTAACGCCAACAAAGTTTTTATTAATTAATTTTTGAGTAGATTCCCATTTGTGAGGATGCTGTAACCAAAGAAATGTGAAGAAGTCAAGAGTGACATTTTAGTACACATGTACTTCTAGTATAGACTCCTAATTTTCAGAGCTAGGGGACTCAGAAGTTCCATGTTTGTAGTCAATATAATATCAGTTTTGCACGAAACAGGAATATTTTTTATGTCATTATGGAGTAACAAAATCATAGTGTGACAATTTCAAGCAGAATTGAATACATCCAAGGAATTGAAATACAGGCATCACGGACTGGCAATTATTGTGACAACTGTTAAATTGCTTAATGGATATCTTATAAATATGTTTGTTCTTTTTATAACCACATTAATCTTCAGATGTTAACATTCTGCTTATATGGACTGACTGTGTTATGTTTCTTGCTGATCTTTGGTAAGATTTTGTTATGATTTAAATGGGAAAAACTTAAGCAGGATATGTCCATGTGCTCAAAATTGTGAATTATTTACTCAAATTTTTACATGAAAATGTTGTTAAGTGTCTTGTCTACCAAGTGCAATATGTTTCAGAAAAAAATCTGTCCTTTACTCATAGCCGGAGACATTTTAAAAACGCAACGGGGTAGATATGTTTAAGGCTCCGCAGTAGTGTTCTCCGTGCATATTTGGATAAAATAAATAAAGAGCTTTCAAGGAGAATAATTGAATTAGCAATTCTTCATTTCTTGTTACATAAAACTTATTGTGCCATCGACAATTGAACGGCGATTCCTTAGGTGCGCCAACATACCGGACAGCTCCGTACTATAAAATAAATATTAGCATACAAATCAAGCATGGGAAAGCTTTTTACGACCCCAAAAACTGCACAGGAGAAAAAAGAAATCCTATAAAAATTTAGACAGACCTACAGCCCACAAAATTTACATCTTCTGTTACCTTGAAAATGAGAACATTGACCTAGCAAATTTTATATTTAATTTTGTTAATGCAGTCAATTTCACCATTCTATAACAAATTATTATAATTCTATTTATATTAATAAAATAGTAACATATCTCTCTTCATTTTCCGGTTTTCAGATACCATGATTTTTTCACTACCGATTTTTTTATTAGAAGTTTGGTAATTTGTATTTTGTTGCATGATATTTCCAGTATTAAGCGCGCGTGAGCCTACAGCCGTGATACTTGAAAATATCAGGCAAGTGGTTACGTTGATTGTGACGTTGCCAATAACATCGACCAAAATTATCACCTATATCGGGCACACTGAGATAAGGATGGTGATTTCTGTCTCAACCTCCAAAACATGTTATTCTATTTATATCAGGATTCTACAATAATAAAAATACAGATCTGCTTTATTTCCTTATTCGATCACGTTTAAACAAACCAGAAGCTTTATTTCATAACCAGATCTAACATCTATCTGCCAGTGCTTTTGCTCTTAGATAAGTTTTAAAAATTTTAAACCAAAATTGTTAAAACACTAGCCATCATATATGGCCACGGCTTCTGTAATTCTGTGAACGAAACATTTTAATTTAGAATAAATGAAAAGTTTATTTAAACGAAACCAGCATGGATACTAATCTCGTAATGAATTACTTAGAAATGTATTATTGTGTATATCCTATCTTCATACAGTTTGTGTAAATATAACAGTCTGTAATCAAATATTTCTAATTGAAGACTTCGCAAAATCAATGTTCAGTTTCTGAGCTCCAATTATTAAGATAAAAAGTTGGATAATTGTTTGTATTGGTTCTAACTGTAAACATTAGACTAGTATTTTAAAATAATTATTTCGTTACAGCCGACGGTTTATAGATTTTCACTTAATATTGTCTTTGTAAGTTTTAATGATCATTCTTGTCTTACCCTCAGTACATGTGAAAGCATGAACGCTACAAGTTTGTTGATCTTAGTAATTGTTACAGATTTAGGAAATGGACAGTCTTTGTCCGACGCAAAGAAGTTACACACTGATTTATTTAATGGATATAAAAAGGATGTTAAACCAATACTTAACCAGTCGGAACCGCTAAACGTTGGTGTCATTTTCTTTTTGGCGTCATTTAATTCGTTTTATGAAGTGACGGAAACTATTTCAGTAACAGGAGGCTTTAGTTTGACATGGTATGACCCTTCTCTTATCTGGGATCCATCATTGTACGGAAACATTAGCTCAACAGTCATACCTGATCCCACAGAAATATGGATACCACCATTGTTCTTGCTAAACAGTGTAGACAGTCTCGAACCGTTAGGAAGCGGTATAAAATTTTATACAACTATATATGCTAACGGTCAAGTCCATTATCAGCCGGGAGGAATCATGCTTGCCAAATGTCCGACAGATATTTCAAAGTTTCCTTTTGATACACAAATATGCAAGTTACATATTGGGCCATGGGGAATGCCTTTGGAACAGTTGACGTTTTCGTCATACTCAAAGAATGCCTTACTTGACTTTTTCACTCCTCATTCTGATTGGAAATTGCAAGAGTACACTACTCGTTCCATCGTCATGGCAGGCACATATTCAGGATTCGAAATCATTTTAAAAATCAAACGCCAGCCATTGTATTATGCCGTAATGATAATTCTTCCAACGTTGTTGTTCTCGCTCTTGAATCCATTGGTTTTTATTTTACCAGTAGAATCTGGTGAACGTGTTTCTCTTGCAATGACAATACTGTTGTCATACGCCATTTTTCTGACATTAGTGTCAGCGTCAATCCCGACAACATCAAATCCCATGTGCGTTTTATTAGTAGTCATGATCGTGATTATTGCAATAAGCGGAATCATTGTCATAGGAGCGATTGTTAGCGCAAAATATTACTACCAAGATGGAAATATATGTTTTATTATGAAGTACTTGACAACAAGATGCTCTAGGAATAAAAATAATGTTGTACCCATCGATGGTAAACAGGAAACGGTCCCAATTGGCAAAGACGTTTCGCGTGCTTTAGATTCAGTGTTCTTCGGCGGATCGTACATTGTGATAATTTTTTCGGTGACAGCTTACTTTCTTTACGCTTTAGTATGATTTTCCTGGTAGGCCTAGAAATACAGCTAAATGAATTTGTATCGTTATTCGCCATCAGTAGACTGCAAATACATATATATTTTATTTAATTCTTAAAAGTGATTATGGGGAGTCATTACAATGCTGTTAGACTTAGCCATTAAGGAAGAACAAAACATAAAAGTAACACGTAAAATTGTTTTGTCCTCACTTAAAGCACCGAAAAATGGATAAAATTTCCGTTGATATCTCCTTTAAAAGGTTTTCTTGCCATTCAGTTTTTGGAAGTAAACAATAGGGGACACCGGTTGGATTTGTTTTGCATCAAACGACTACAATCTGTAAACCGGATTCAAACTTATGCATAGAATCACAGAGTGGAAAATATAAATATTTTTTTAAAACGAAAATGTATCAAATACTTTATTTCAAATTTTAACGAGGAATTCATCACTAAATAGCGGTAAAAAAACTGTGTGAAGGAAAGCATGGTGTTAATGGAATATAAGTAATAGCTTAGCTTTTTGGAAAAATCAACTCTTATCTAAAAAAAGAGAAAAAAAACGAAGTACTTCAGTTTTGTATTATTTTGTTGATATTTATGTAAATGAAGTGAAATTTGAGAATTAGATATTGATATATACCAAATTAAGGAGCATGGGCGGTATTTATCTTTTAAATAGCGGTTATGATGCTATCCGCATTGGTCAGTACAGCATTGTTCATTATGGAATATAGACCAGTTTCTCATCTTTGGCTATTTTATAGGAATTTGCTGCCAAATGCCCACTGACATTGCATTTCTGTGAAATGTTGTCGTGAAACAACAGTGCAGCATACTAGTTTTCAGGGGATAGGCGCAAAATATAACTTATTTTTGTGTTTTCCTTTTTATTTTGAAAATTTGTTTTTCTTTGAATTTGGTTCCAATAAATCGAATAAGCACAACATCACAACCAACCAGATCTTTTGCAAGCCTTGTACATGTGTTGCTCAATTGATGAAATTGTGATAATTTTCCATGTTAATCATAGGTAGAAGACGTCATAGACATAATGAAAAAATACATAGAAATTTCCAAAAGTAGTCAATAGGCAATTTCGATATTGCTGTCTGATTGGAAGAACTTGCCTTATGGATCTTGACTGCTGTTTACAGCTGCCATTCTCCATAGGGTCTAATGTTTAACTTTATTAGGTCACTGTGGCCAACTCGGACAATATTTTGGTAGATTACGATACAGTGATCATCCCTGCAACATATCATATCATTCAATCTGCGAATAAATAATAAGACAAAGCTGTAAGAAAAGATCTTCACGATTTCCGATAGGGTCAAATGTTTCCCTATGAAGCTTCGTGGCCGCATCTTTCATGTCTTAGTATATGATTTAGATCAAGACCACCCAAAGATCATCTATACAACAAAGCAATTCAACTTGCTCAGCGTTTCCGAACAGATTATTTTCAAACTGCTTTGAGGCCCACCTGAATAGAATTTTGAAAATGAATTCTTCTTATATAAAAATTACCTTATCTAGGTCAAACTTTAGCACTCCAACCAAAAACAAAGAGAGCCAACCCTCGAAGGAAAACTTAGGGGCAGATAAAAGTATTTAAAACGCTATTGCACAGTGCAAAACATGAACCGGTAAGCGTGGAATAAATACAAAGGCGGAAACGTACATATAATTTAATTAAGCCCGAAAATAACACTCCACAAAAGCTTGACATAGAGTATAGTAATGGATTGATGGTTGATATGATTACTCTCTGTTATTTATCATTACAATTCGTATTGATCTCTATGAAAAGCCATAGCTCCAAGAATATAAATCATAAGTGTTGCTGTAAAAAAAACATCTTGTACGATCGATTGTTGCTTGAGAAAATCAAAACTGAATGTTTGATAAAGCCTTCCGTTAAAAATTTGCCAAATTTTTTTATTTAAAGGTTCCAATTGCAAAAAGATATCCAATAAGTCACGAAATCTTGCACATTTAACTTTGTTTTGTTCGACTTTTTCAACTGCCTTCAAAGAAAATGAAAATGTCTGAACAAGGAGTGAGTATTATTTGTTTTTCGCACCAGTGATAACGCGACTCATGTAACCTGTGCTTTTCGATATTTCAATAAATGTATAACAAAGTTGACCGAAAAACACTCCAATGATAATGTTGAATATCTAAATTTGGGCGGAATGTTTTCTTATTTTTAATGTTTCGATAGGAAACTCTAACGTCTACAAAAACATTTGTTTTTTCGATTCGCTCTTTGGATATATTGATATTTCTTATATACCGAACAAAACACACAGGGAAGCACATGCAAATTTAAAACTTAAAAAATCTGTCATTTGTCACAATGTCTTTTACCTATCATCATTCATTCTGTTATTTTTTTTTATTGAACTTACCGTGCCCCTATACTGTTATTACAGTCACTGAAACGTAAAACACATACGATTCATACATTTCACGCACAGAATTCACACGTTACACGCACACTATTTACATGGTACACGCTACACGATGCACGTAACTAGCAGACAGCGTAATTTTAGGTCAAAATAGATTACAGATGGAAATTTACGAAACAATTTTTTAAATTTGTATTTACACCATATAACACAGGTATTGTACATGTATGTCTTTTTTTAAAAACATGAAAACTTGTTTGGTCATTTATTATCTATACTTTCAATATTTGTATATAAATTAGGTAGATCGACACTGTTTCACAGCGGACTCCCACTGAGCATGTGAATAAAATATTAAATTCTGGTAAAATTTCTCTCTTTAATTTGCAAACATTAGAGAAAAAAGTGTCATACCTTGTATTTTTTTCTATTAAAAATTTAGAAATTAACCCCATCTATCCGAATTATATATATATTTTTTGTAAACACAGACATAATTTTAGACATTTTGGTTGGTACCGCGTAACAAGTCCGGTGACCCAAAATATTATTTTATTTTCTGAAAGCGTATTATAAAAGGTATCTTTAAAATTTGTATTTTAAAATTCTCTCTGCTGGTTTCTTTTCATCTGCTGAATTGTGTATTTTCCCTATACAAGGTATGTAAAATAAGCTAGCTGTTCAACAGAAACTTAAAAACAATAAAATGCCTTGATGCAGACTACATTTCAACCATTTTTGGAAAAAATACGCTCTGTGGGTGTTTCAGTAATGATCTACCTTAAGACCGAAGTAGCAGTGAAAAAATAAAATATATAATGGCAAAATTGCAACTTCGGCTAATGTAGAATATTATTGCCACTTTAGCGATGAATTGTTTTCAGGAAGAAACTTAATATGACAAAGTCATCAGAACGGAATGTAGTAAATATTGCAAATTGTGTTGGGAAATTGCTCAAAGTAATAAGCAAATTGTTACAAGAAATATAAAGAAAGACTATTGCAAAGGTTTAAACATAAATAAACAGATACAATGGGGACTAGGCTACGAGTTATATATGGAAAAGAATTAAACTGTCACTGCTTTGTTAAATTTATAGATTTCTACAGCGATGGTTTTTAACAATGTATTTTGTTATTATGACATAACGCTAACAAAGTAATCACATGTATACCACCGCAACCTCATTACAGAAATTAATTGAATGGTTTTCAAAACGGCGAGTATTTCTTTTAATTTATCCTTTATTGGGAAAAATGACGTACTTTTTCATATTCCACCTTTGTCTCCAAATACCATTTTAATAAAATGTGTAAAATCCTTTAAAGGATTCTAAAATTTGGCCAGGAAAGAAAATTTCTGCTTTAAGCATGACAGATTAACGTAGTTTTCTTAATAATTCGTTAGATGTGTCTTCTTGACATCAGTTAAGTCATTAAGAAACGTATAAAGTCATATTACCCCAAGATGACGCAGGACACTAAGATTTATTTGTAATTTTATCTAGAGTAAAATTCCTTAGATATTTCTAAAAACCCAAAACACTCAAATATTAGCAAAACCTGATTCAAAAATATTGGCTGGCCCTACTCGTTTACAACATACTATGTACATATGTTTATCAGCATTGTATAAATACTTTAAATTATATTTTGTTTTGTTGTATAGGTGCTACAATTGTTTGACTCCAGTACATTCGTCAAACTGTGAAATTTTTGCAATTAACAAAAAGGCCACTCGGTTTCAAAATTAATTTATAATAAAATATTTGTCATTTGGATGAGGTTTGATTCGGAAACAAGATAGGCAAAGAGCTTGGCATTGTTACCCGAAAATTTGGCGGGAAAGCTGTCTCTCACAAGTTTGGAAAGGAGAAATTCTGTCTTTAAATGTCCATACAGAAAAGATAGGATTTCATAAAGCTTAACAAATGGCTTTATAGGATGTAAATGGTGTATACGATAAACAAATGAAAGTAACTTGGGGCTCACCAGTCAAATAATGTTAATGCTTCATTGTGCTTTGAAATCGAAAAAAGCATAGATAATCTGAAAACAAATAAAAATACTTAAATCTTTCATCATGCAGGCTCTGTATCTGTAATAAAATCTATTCGTTACTATAATAAAAACATTAAGAGAATATTTCTGGATAAAAAAAAGCATACCATATCTTCGCAGGGAAATTATTTAAGTATGTTTACGTCTGCGATGCAGGAAGCAGGTGTGACTGAAAACAATGTTCTCAGAAATTTTTTGATGGCGCAATGATTTGATTTA
>JARWCS010175495.1:0-14177 GCA_034783895.1 Geukensia demissa | reverse complement strand
AATTCATAACTTAAACTCATATTATTTTCGTGATTTTGACAAAACAACAGGGCAAATTTGACTATTTCAACAAGAATAAAAAAAACTTCTGTAAAAATACAAATTTTTAGGTGTTTTTTTAAATAGAAATGTCCAAACAAAAACATCACAAAATTAACTAACTAAAGATTTGTACTTGATAGACCTTTAATTGTGCAAACTTTAGTTGTGATGTTTTTGTGCGATCTATATCAAAATCGACAAAATTGTATCAAATTTCGTGTCAAATCAAGTAATTTCGGAGTATTGTCATAACTAAAGCAATTTCGATGTGCCATTTGACCGTTGTACAACCAATAAACTAAAACAAAACTGTTGGATTTTCTTAAAATGACATTTTTCAATGCAAACGATACAGAATAATAGATATTAGACACTTTTCTTTTTCAGCCAAATTCTTGTACATTTCATGGAGTAACCTCTCATCATTAGCATTAGAACCGAAACAAAGGAAGTCAAAGATTCAAATATAGCAAAAGAAGCCAAATCCGACGGCAGGGACAACTAATAAGTGCATTACTTTTCTAGGCCTTTCGTTTTTCAAACCACCAAACTCCTTCTCCATCAGCGGCATCCGTCGTGTTACTCAATCGACAAAGCCGGCGTATAGTCTCAATCGAAGTAAGTCACAACAGGTATAGAAAGGGCTTTTTTGTCACGCCAATGGGAAGTTTTCCATTGTCATTTGTGAAATGGATATTTTGGACTGGTTAACCAAATCATCATGGCAACCGAAAAATTTCTGGAATGGTGATTAAATCTTTACTTGAGAAGCTTTTGTCAGCAGCAACCCTCCTGCAACCAAGTCCTGATGGGAAGCACACGCCCTAGAGTAGCGTATCATCTGAGAAATATACAATCTGTATGCAGATGCAGCTAGAATGTTCCTAGACAAAGTTAACGATGGGAAAATCAAAGTCATCTCTATCGTCCTTAAGTTTTGTTCTTTACCCGCCCTTACTGTAAATTGCTAGGTGTAAGTCAAGGTATGAAGCAGACCTTTCTGTTACTGTAGTATTCTTGATTTTTTGTGTAATTGGATAAATGGGGTAAACATAGTCGCCTAGAATTTTTCAGTAAATTCAGATTGGCATTAATCAAGATTGCTGGGAGCAGGGGGTTTTAAAGGCGAGACTGATAAGCGGTTGGATTTATTTCATCGGCCTTTGCTCTAGGCCGGACAAGTTCTAAAACTTGAAGATGCTTGAAAAAAATTGGTTACAAGTCGTTGGGTGTACGGACGGAGAAAACCGCAACCCCTTTTACTTGTTATATAAGATGGGAAGCACATTATTGCAAACAAAAGGGGCACTTATTACTGGAGCATATTCACAAAAACAAATGAAAAACAAATTGAACCCTAGTAGTAGCCCATGGTAAGGAAATCACAAGGATTTTAACACTATGTCAACATATCATAGGTCTCTGAGGGTCAGTTAAAAAGGAAGACAGCAATCTTCCACGTGCCTGTGCTCATTCTTTGTTTCCAAATAGTGCTAAACATGTTAATGTGATATATTTTATAAAAGATTTAAAACTTACTGTTTAAATTGTCAATATCTGTTGCCATGGTCACAGAACCATCTGCTGTCATGGTCACAGAACCAACTGTTGCTTACAATAAAGAGGAGACTACAATAGGAAAGTTTTCTGTCAATAAACATTGTTTGAAGCATTCTCTAATACTCCGATGTACTCAGAAGGGTAAGCATTTCCAGCAGGCTCCCAATGTTGGTCAAATGAATTCGAAGATACAAAAGGGGCAGACAGAAATTGTCAGAAGTCAGAAGGCAGACAAGACCATGTCAAACAAAATGAAACGAAAGACAAACATAGAACACACAACACTACACTGAAAACTAAAGCTTGAATAGCAGGAACCCTACAAAAACCAGGGTGTGTTCAGATGCTCCGAAAGGGTAAGCAACTGCTCAACTAATGACACTCGTGTTACTCAGTAGACAAATCCGGTGTATAGTCACAATCGATGTTAGTCACAACCTCGGTTTTGTAATTAATGGTAATAGTACAGACATGAATGTTTCTGAAACGGAAAAAATTTTAGTCCTTAACGACCAGCTTAATTTTTATTAGCAACACTAGTCAATATTGCAAATTTTGAAGAAAACCTTATATTTGTCATGCAAACAATAATCCTCTCCTCTCCATTGTAATTTTTGTTTTTTTTTGTACGTGTTAAACATGTTAAACGACATTTTATAAGCCAATGTTGTTGAAGTTGGTATAAAAAAATATTTTGTTCAGTAGTCGTGATCCATATTTCATGAGTAGTTATCTTTATTAATGATAACTGATTTCTATGTAACTTAATAAGACGCTTTAAATCAGAATGTCTCCTTAAAGGTTTAGTCCTTCAATCATCATCTTCGTTCAAATAAACAATTTATTGCATAGACTATTTAATCGTGATATTAATCGATGAAACATTCTTTTACGTCATTCATTACGTTCACTACTTATGCGACACATGAAGATAGGTTTACAAATGTAGTCTTACTATTGTGAAATTCATCATGAGCCATTTAGGTCCATTGTAAAGATAACCAAAGTGCAAAGTCCAAAGAGACAAGATATAGTCAAAACAAACTTAAAAATAAAATGGAATCAACAAAGAACAAAGGCTTGGACGCCATGAACTCCTTTACAAAACAGGGAAGCGTCAGGTGCTCCATAAAGCAAAGATTCCCCTGTCTAGCGCGAGACACACTTCGTAGAATTCTTAAGGTCAAATCGTGAGGTCAAATTCGAAATACCTGTCCAATAAGGAAGAAACAAACGAACTCTTGGTTAACAAGGAATAATAAATAGTTCCAAGACTGTTTTATACTAACAGGTACAGAGGGTTTTGACATATTTCCTAATATTCAAAAGATAACATGATCAGAAAATAGTTATAGACTTACTTTTCAGGTAATTATCAACTTATCAATGCAAAGGAGTTTCAGTCTAAAAGGGAAATTAAACAAAATATAAATATGAAGTATCTGGCTTCGCCCAATCAAATATATAATCTGATTGTTTGAATTCCCATGTCAGGCTGAAATCTACCTCACGTAAATCACATCCCTATTAAATATTCATAAGATCCACCTGTTCAAATCGTGCACAATTACGGATACGACGCTTTCTTGTTGCCGACTATAAAAAAAGCTCACTAACGGAAGAAATGATATTTAATTATTTTGTGGGGGTGTTTCATCAAACAACTAAAAGTACAATAATGTTTCTGAAACAGGATGTGGATAGTGAGAAAAACAAAGGTCGTTCGAATGTTTCTGAAACAGGATGTGGACAGTGAGAAAAACAAAGGTCATTCGAATGTTTCTGAAACAGGATGTGGACAGTGAGAAAAACAAAGGTCATTCGTTTAAACTTTCTTCATTGTTTGAGTAATTCTCCCTCTACGATTTTACGACTTCAGTTAATATTAATATTCTACATGTAGGCCTTAAAATGCAGAAAGTGAGCATTTTATATATAATTTGAATCATAAGTAAATTACGATACAGGTTCGGATGCGATTTTTTTTTAATATGTGCATAAAAATATACTCGAACACTGCTGTCTTAGTATATATTTGTATTAAAAAATCGCATCCGGCAACTGTGAATGAAGACAGATATTATTACCATTTATGGCACACACAGATATTTACATAAACTAACATTATATCAGTTAATGCTAGTTTATCAGAATTATTGTGGTTATGGCGTACATTACGAGAGATAAATTATCATTACCTCATGCAAATATTTGTTTTGTTCGTTTGAAAGGGGTTTAACGCCACTTTCAACAATATTTCAGTCATATCGCGGCGGTCAGTTTTACTAGTGGAGTAAGCCGGAGTACCCGGAGAAAACCAACAACCTTAGGAAGGTAACCAACAAAGCTTATCACGTGCCATTCGTGTTAACGAGATGCAGAAATAATATCAACATGTCTGATCCGTATTGAACATTTTATGATGTCCTTGTTGATTACAAATTAATTATTTGGGACAGACTGTTGATTTAATTTGAAAAGCAACCGCAGATAAAAGATAAAAAACAACAGCTTAACGAGAAATTATGTAGTGCATAATCCAGAAAAGATGTGGATTGTGTCTTTCTGGCATATATTCCATATAAATTTCTTTCTTTTAAAAGCTAGGAAAAATTTAAATAATATTGTTTATTTCAACATTTAAATAAGTAGTTTTAAGCAAATGGTAAACAATATAGAAGAATGGAATTATTTAATAAATGTATTTAAAAATATCAATATCAGTTTGATGCACTGTATGGCCATGTCGTTGATTGACAACTCGTCAGCAGTGCTCGAAGTCAAAATTTTAGAAAGCCGTTTAAAAAACAATGACAATTGATAAGCACAAACATCAGAACCAAAACAATCTAAATAAACAGAAATCCAAAGTAAGCTAAAAGTTTCCTCTGCATCAGAAGGAAAGCCTTTCAAATTTCTGGTATTTTTTATCAATTATAAACTGAAAAAATAAAGGCATTATGTAAAGAATCATGCCAGGATAAAATTCTGACTACTTGGCTGCGAATGTTATCAAGGACTAAAATCCACCAGCAATGACATACACCCAGACGTAGTAATAAATGTATCACAAAATACCAATATCAGTTTGATGCATTGTATGGCCATTTCGCTAACTAACAACTCGTCAGCAGTGATGGAAGTCAAAATTTTGAAAATCCGACAAAAATACAGTGGCAACTGATAAGCACTAAATCAGAACAATTTTGGACGGCAAAATTAAAGGCATTATTTATGTAATAAATCATGCCAGGGTACAATTCTTGCTACTTGGCTGCGAATGTCCTCGGGGACTTACATCCACCAGCAGTGGCATTCACCCAATGGTAGTTTTACCCGGAGCGATACGAAGATAATATGTTACATAAACAAACTTACGACCACCATGAATTATTTCGATTCTATTAGAACAATTACGGTAATTTTGAAATCGAAGCGAGAACTGACTTTCTGATTTCAATAACCTCCCATTTGCCATTCTGTCTGGTTTAGGTATTATAAACTCAATCAGGGGTACTTTGTTGGGAATCAAATAAAGGAAAACTTTATGAAACAAACACAATGAATTTAATTTGGAATCGCAGCCCACGAAGTATGTTTTAATGAATGGTGAAATTGACATAGCGACGTTATTGCAGCAGAGCACGTGCAAGTCATAAGTTATTGGAGATTTTACCATGAGTAAATCCTCTCCACGTTTTCAGGATCCTATATTATTGTACACCATACGAATTTTACCACAACAAAAGTGAGCCTTATCTAAAGTTACAGTAAAATATATCATATTATATATTGTTTGGAATTCAAATTTTTTTTGCCGCAGCTGAAGCTGTAGTTAAAAATGCATTTTAATTTAAAATAAAAAATTTCCCCATAGGGTGTAATGTTAATTTTTTCGACATTTTAAATTTGCTTCATTTTGTTGGTGAAATCAACCTTTGGTCTCGGTAACAAGACATGAATAAATTTTTATTTTGGGGGGTTTTATGACTGATAAAAGATGAAATTTTAAGAATAAAGTTGAATTATATTTTAGTAATCACACTGAAGCCATATATTTATCTATGGAAACATGCATTTCAAGACAGATTTGTTCAATGTCAAAAATTTAACATAGAGGGGTAAAGGAAATTTTTTTTGTGCCGAGGAAAACTATAATTTTAACTACAGGATGAGTTGCGGCAAAACATTCGAATCCTAACGGTATATAATATGACAAACTTCATAGCTGAAATTTCGATATATTTTGACTTAAGTCGTGGCAAATTTCGTCAAATTTTCGTGTACTTCAGAATCCAACGCTAATTAAACTTCTCTTATGATTCAGCTATTTTTCCGTTTCTAGCATGAACTGATATTTGATGTATATAACGAGACTTGTAAATTTATCTTCTTGATTAACATTTCTTATCCAATTGCAACCAAACAATACGGAATGACCCTAGGGTGGTCTTCTGCCAAATCATGTCTTGCATCGTTTCCTGCATGTGTGTTGCCACCGCAGCCGATCTCGTTTTAACATAGGACCTTTCAGAAAACTTCTTTAAAATTCATGTATAAAGCTACTGATTCAATTGCAAAAAAAACTTTTATTGGTGGAATGCTACCTGATTAGTCTTCTACCAAAATTATGTCCAGCATCAACCAAGGTTTTCTTTCGCTTCCTCTTTTCAAACTTAATTATAATGTTTTAACTGTTCCACATGTATTGTGAAAATTTTCCTGAAATATCACGAAAACATTAGAGGTATAATTTTGCAGATTCTATATAAAGTTTGTTAATGAAACAAAAGAAGAAAAACTCTGAGGAAAAACTGTCTAATAAGTATGCGTCAATTTTGTTTATTGTTTTACGTTATTTGAAAGCCAAAAGACATTAAAGAGAAAAATCTTGTCATATGTAACACATGTTATGAGAACTCAAATTGATTTTTTAAACATTATAGTGGAAAGTTTGGGAAAGATAGAACTACAAGCCCTTTACAGTTTTCCTTTAATGATGAATGAACTTGATGACGACCCCAAATCTTGAAAAAAAAAGGATTTCTTTGACATTTTTAAATTATAGATTTTACTAAATTTCTATAAAATGCCAAGCAAGTCAGTGTCTCTGTTTGTCCTTAAAATGTTTAACTCTCTGACACCACTACCCCACCTAATCCCATCAGAAATTATTGGTGACAAAGTCATTTTGAATAATACCTAAAGGACATGACTTTAAACATATATATATAAATGACCTTTTAAAAATAGAAAATGAATATCACCTGGATAGTTAATTAATATTAAAATATTGATTTAAAGAAAGTTTTAATTTATAAAAACATGTGGTCCTACGTCGCTGTCACCAGATAATCTGTCCCAGATTATCCTATATTTTGTGTAAATAACAAATTTGACAAGTGTGATAAACTATTAAATAGTTTGAATTATAACAAAAGAAAAAAAAATATTTAATTTAATCTGTTTGTACTTGGAAATCCTTAAAATAATATAGATTAAAGTTTCATGTTTGTGACACCTATTTTTCTTTAATCACTGTTAATCCCAACAAAAGATGTCTTAGTTGTAATGCATGTTTTACCTAACATAAGCCTGTGAGAATTTTGATATTTGTATTGACAAAAAGTTGTGATTTTTTGAGGATCGATTTATTTATTCCAAATCTGGTAAAAAGGTATTATTTTATAAAACATTTTGGGACACTCATTGCCAAAGCATATTTTTTGCATTTATTTATTTATTTATGATTTTCTTAAGTGGAAGTTTTAATTTTAGTTGCAACTGTTTGGTTTGAAAAATTGAGATTTTCAGATTTTTTTTTGTTGGATTTTGATTTTTGCTTTGCATTTATTTATGATTTTCTTAAGTGAAAGTGTTAATTTTAATTTTAGTTGCAACTGTTTGGTTTGAAAATTCAGATTTTTTTGTGTTGGATTTTGATTTTTGCTTTGTATCCTCCCCTCCTCTCCCACGTATGTCTATGGCCAGTTTCAATGGTATGGATGGACTTTGAAAAGGGTGGGGGGCTGTCTTTTTTTCTGGAAAAAAACCCTTAGCCTATAATGCTTTTCAGAAAGAAGTACAGTATTGACTTAAGACAATCTGTCTCTGATGTTTATTGTAACTTGAATATTGTAGAGTGAAACATACAAACACATCAGAGTGTAATAGAATTTCATTATCTACTTAAAATTACTTTAACAAATCTATCCACCATGTTTGTTGAAATTGACATGACGCAATGAAATATACAAGATTACAAAATGAAATATACAAGCTTATTTTTGTTAAGGTAATGTTACACAATTTTGACACATGTTTTAGAGTACATTTTCTAATCCATTTTAATTGGAATGTGATGTCGATCCAGGAAGCGATTAGAAATAATCAAACTGGATAAAAAGGTTGATTGCCTTTAAACAATGAAAAATTTTACCTAAACAAATATTACTCCCTAATGACTGCCCTTATTACTCCCTAGTTCCAAAAACATTTTTTTTAAAAGCAGTGATAAATTTGTTGTGATTTCATTGGTCAATTTGTTCTAAGGTGTGAAATATTATATCTGGAAGTAAAAATATTGAGATTTAATGAGTTATGAATGCTTACATAGATTTTTTTATTCCACATTCCATATCTTTTATTGTGTTTCAATTCTTATTTGTGCTTTTCTAAGTGAATGGCAACAAAAATTTGTTGTGCAGTTCATATAAAAAATTTGATACATCAAATAATTTTATAAGTGAGGAAATGTATCTCTTCAGGTAAAATTAATTTATTTCATAGGAAAAAATGACAAAAATGGGCTATGTATTTACCTAAAGCATCTATCATTGATCTAACGTTTTTCCCCAGATACACTTTAATACTGTATAAATGTTTATTTTCAAAGATTTAAAATTTCATGAAAAAACTTATAATATGGTTATCCAACGTTTGTAGTCAAAATTCTTATGGAATTAAATATTTTTTTGAAAAATTTTAGTAGAATTAGTGTTTTTTGGAATGGAATTTTTCACACATGAAACTTACAAACGTGGAAAGCAACATTAATAGACTCATGAACAGATTTTGATGAATAATTTTTTATATGATTATGTGCTAATAAACATTACTCTTTCAGGAAAACGAAAAGCAACTGAGTCACTGGGAGTTTCGCCATAAACTTTTGAAAAGAATGAAAGCTGGATATGATCATGCAAGTAAGTCAGAACTGTCAGGCAGTACAATTTAAGTGGCAGGGTTGAACCTTACAATGGCACATCATTCTTTTATTGTCTTAGAGAAAACACTGTTAAGATTGGGGTTTTAATTCCAGACTTTGTAGTAAACATTTTCATGAGTTTGATTTGTTTTCCCACAGAAAAGATATTTTTTAATTGGACCCTAATTGACTTAATTAACTTAAGTTTTAAACATAAGTTTTTATGGAGAGTGTTCAGAAATTCAGTAAAGTTTTATTAAAACTTTTAGGGGCTTCAAGTTTTCAAACGGTTTTAGAGAACTGTTTGACAGTGGGCATATCAACCCAAATTAAATTTACTTTAAAGAAAGTTTTTCTATGATGGATTTGATTTTTTTCAATTTTTTTGGCTATTATAATCTTCTGGCAGAAAGGGTGGGACAAAAAAATGGGGTAAAGAGGAATGAAGACAGCATGGACAAGTAGGGCATCCTCTCAACTTATTTTTTATTATTTTTTTCATTTATTGGATGGGTCTCTGCTTTGGTTCTATTTCTTTTTTCAATTTACAATTCCAAACTGAGAAATCTTGAAAAAATTACACAATTTCTTTTCTGTAGACCATGCATGTTTGGACTTGATAATTGGATTTATGTACCATTTATTTTTCTCATGATCTTGGTCATTGTTACGTTTAACAGATTAGCTATAATCTGGGTGCTTATAAAGTAATCAAAACAATCAATTGTAATAAAAAATTTTAATGGGTGTTGAATAACTACAAGAGCACTTGTGATAATTTTGAAAAATCATAATGTTGGCCTAAATAGACACATTGATTGGGTTGTGAATTGTCCAAGGATAAAAAGTGACATTAATTTTATTGATTAAGTGTCAAAAATTTAAAATCCATTTAAAATTGAAGAAATTTGAATTGTAAAAGACGGCTTTTCTAAAGAAATGACTTGTTTAAATATTTGTTTGAGCAATTGAGGCAAATATTTCAATACTGCAAACAGAGAGAGTACTTTCCCTTGTTAAATACAGTTTCTATTTAAAGAAAGCAACTGTCTAGTCCAATATAATTAAGTTCAAATTTTAACTGTTTAAGTACTTTTAAAATGAATTTTACGCTTTAATAATAACATTTTGAAGTCATCAAAACTGTTGTTAAAATTTTCAAATATATTGTTCAAGAATGCATTTAAGGATATTTATGTTGCAACACTCTTTTTTATTAATTCTCGGAACTTTGCAATATTTTTTGTTGCCCGAAATTGATGCTTCCAGTATACAGGTTAATATATAAATTATATTCAGGGTTGAAATTGGGAATTCCCCATCTTAGTATTCGGAAAACCCCTAAAAATGATAAGAATTAAAGTAATATTTAGATTCCTGATGTTGAGTTTTAAAAACCTTATCCTCACCCGACTTATATTTTAGTTTTATTAAAATTTGACTCTTTATAGGCTGTGTCAAAAGGATTAGAAATACAACATTCTAAATTTAAACATGTGTATTTTGTACCTTTAATTATAAATTACCTATAAAACTCTCATGTTTCAAACAAATAGAAATGTGCATTTTGTGTCACCTTTTATTTCTTATCAAAATTTACACAAAATATCCATATTGATCAAATAGCAACAGTAAAAAACCTCCTGCTAGCAAACAAATCTGGATTGTCTCCGTAGATAAAGATAAGTCTCTTAAAATGTTTTGATTTCACCTTAACCAAATTAGTCCACTTAAGTTTTATGACTCATAGTTGCTTTTAAGTCTTGGATGTAATTGATCAGAATTTTTGTGTTGTTGCCATGTATTCTTTGTTGAGAATTGATAATTTCTATTGTAGTAAGTGAATTTTGCATAAAAACTTATTTGTAAAAGGGGGATTTTAAATAATTTACCTTTAATTTTTGATAAGTCTATACTATAATTAATAAATATAATGTACGCTTTGAAAACTCTAATACTTTAATGGCCACTGTACTTGCTAAAATATAATAATAAAACATTTTTCACTTTCACTGTAAGAAATTCCTGGTTTGATGGGCTGATATAAACAATCATAAGAATTTCTGGTGTTACTTAGTCACAGTTTTTGCAAAATTTTATGCATCATCATTCAGGTGGAGACGAGATTTTGAAATTTGGGTCTTCACTACCGTTGATCAATTTTTTTTTTTAATTTCCAATAAAAGGATAGACCCAGAATTTGCCTTTGTTTACAGAATTTTAAGTTTTCCTGGATCAAACTTTTTATTTTGATTTTCTTCTTCAGGAATACCAGACCCACCAAGCTACGTTAGTTTAGCAGTAGCCAGTAGTTCATCATTGCTGGTACGATTTGATGAACCATTAAACCATAATGGTGCAGTTGTTACTAAGTATAAAGGTATGTCAAAAATGAATGACTTTTCTGTAAGCAATTGCTAGAAATTGTCTCTTCTAGTATTGTTGGTGAGATCAACTGATTTAAAATTACAACAATTTGATAATGTAGAGGAAAATAATTTTCAGCCCTAGGATGCTACTTTGTCTAAAAAATATTAAGAATTTGAACACCAATTTGAAAAAGATAATTTAAATATTCAAATTTGAATTTTTTTTAAGATATTGTAATTAACTTTTATCTGTTTTAGTTTATCGTTTTAATTGTCGTTTTGGTGAGTTCCATTTTTAGATAACCTGTAAATATGTAGTAGAAGTTTGAAAACAGTAAAGTTTAATGATATTTTATAAAATCATGCGTTAAAAAAATTAATACAGCTATTTACTTATTTTTAATGTCTGAACAAATCCATTTTCTTAAAAAAAGAAGTTACATGTAGCTTAAAAAAGTTTTAAATATGATTCTATTTATAGTGGAATGGAGTTGTTTTGAAGATTTTATGCCGTTGGCGGGTGAAAGTACAGTTGAAAACATGCGTCACTTGGAATATGAGATTGAAGGGCTTGCCAAAGGAAATAGATATTACGTTCGTGTGGCTGCATGGAATATGAAGGGTTACAGTCCCTATACTACAGCAAAACCTTCATATGCCGTGCCCTCAAGTAAGTGTGGAGTTATGTCCCTTTCATGCAACGAAAGCTTTGAAAGAAACACACCACATTGCTGACTTGCAATTTTTCATTCAAATTAAAGAGGCAAAGAAGAACAAACTCTATTTTCTAAATATTAAGATATTTTTAAGATTTAAAAAAAAAGAATGTTTGAGTTTTCTACTTTGATTTATTATTTAAATTTAATGGTGTAAAATACCTATATAACTCTTCCAAATTTAAGTACTTGAATTTTGTTCCATTGAAGGCTGGAGAGATGTAGATGGCAATGCAATGTCTCGGACAGAAGGAAAAATCAAACTGATGGACGAATTGTTTTCACAAGTGAAGCATTTACGACCTCCGGATGCATCAGAACTTAAAGGTATTATTTGTCTCAAATTTTTAATGTGTTGTGCAAAGTGTTTTTTTAGTGGATCTTCTAAACATTGTTTCTGCCTTAGACAGACAATATCCATCCAACAGAGACTAATAATATGTAATGTTTTAAGGTTTGCAATTATACAGGTTTTGAAAAGTTTTGGAATGATTGTTTAATTAAAATAATTAAACACCACATACAAATTTTGAATTAATTTTTTCGAGAAATTGTCAAGACTTCTCATGACCATAGGTGGGTGTGTTATAAGAAAGTTATTTTTAGCAAGATTGTTTAACGTCAAGTACCTGTACTAATGAATCAATGTTCTCAGCGAATGTGAAACTCTCCAGGTGCATTATATGGGTATATAACTTGTTTGGGAACTACATGATTTTTTAGGAGATTGCGTAATATTGTTCACTTTTACCAAATGGGAGATAACTCTGTAGTGTTATTATATTATATTTTTTTTTTAGAAAATACTGGTGGTGAATCTCCTCTACAAAGAAAAAGAAAGAGTATAAAAAATCTATTTACCTCAGCTCCAAAGTTTTATAAGACGTTAAAACGGTAAGTAACTTTAGTTGGAGAAATCTGCCAAGCTTGGCTTTATTCATGAAAGAAGGAAAAAAAATTACGGAAATTAAACATCTTTGTCAGCTTCTTTATTCATTGCAATATGAAACCAGAAGAAACACCTTTAAAGTATTTCAAGACTATATAAACTCTAGAAAAATATTTCATTGATGGCAGGTTCAGTAAGGGAGATAATTCTTGACCAAAACTTTAATAAGTGTATGGTGTAGATTTTAGGCATTAGGGATTCCCCCTCACAAAAAACTGAAAATTGTGTATAATGGTTGATTTTATATTTCAGTGGAGTTTATCTTGCCTGTCTCTTATATAATGGCGATAAAGTTTTAGTCACTTCGGACGATCAGTTGCCGATTGTTGAAGTTGATGAGAACTTTTCTGGACCGAGTGTCTACAGTGATTTTCATTGGCTGATGAAGGTAAGCTTATGTTTTCAATTATGAAATTTGATGTCTGGAAAATTATTGGGACGTTTAATCTGATGATGAGTAATGGAAATATTAGGTTTAAAAATTATTTTTTGCTCATTTGTATGCATTTCTAAAAATTTTTTATTGGAGGTAATGATTTGCTGTTTATTTTTAAATTATGGGCTTTTTTTGGAGGGGTGGCAGTAATTTTAAGAACTTCTAAAGATGAAAATTAGTTTTATAATAAAAAGACAAATTGAAGCAAACTATAAACAAAATAAAATTTTACAAGGATATAGAATTAATTTTGGATAAATTTTTTCAGGTTTCATGTACTTGGGATGATGTCAAATCATTACGTCAAGACATGGATAAGAACACTAGTGCTGGTACCATGCATTTCAGAAGCAGGTTGTTACAGGCTGTCTCTATTATGCAGGTTTGTCTTATAGTTTTTTTGTGCTATGTTATTTTGGGGGGTATATATAGGAATCAACCTGTCTGTCTGTTGTTCATCTGCTGTCCACATGCACTGTAAGCACTTCTCCTCCTAAACCCTTCAATGGATTTCAATGAAACTTTACAGAAACATATGACACAATGTGTAGATTTGCACATATGAAAGAAATTCATCATTGCTCATTCAAAGGGCAGTTAATCCATCTGGGAGCAAGGGTATCTTTTGTTAGTTTTGTTCAACAAAACTCAAAAACTTGACAGAATCAGAATATCATTTAAAATATATATGCAAAATAATACTGAAATCATAACTTGAACCAAAAATTTCTTAACCAACATTGTTTTTTAGGAAAATGGTTTGTTTACTACTATTTTTTTATCAAAAGAAAAGAGAATATGAGGCAAATGTTTTTTACATGATAGAAACATCACCAATTAACTTTATTTTATATAATTTCAAAGCAAAATTTGCTTAGAATGTACTCGGTGTTGATCA
>JARWCS010175494.1:0-17331 GCA_034783895.1 Geukensia demissa | reverse complement strand
TTCCTTTCGTGAGCTAGCACGTTAAAAATCCGGCTCACCGTGTTGGTTTAGTACAAAGCAGGGTTCATCGTCATCATTCATTAATATGCTGTTGTCCTGAATATGCATGAAATACTTACCACTGGTCGTTTAGCAACATTCAATCAATCAATCACTTTCAGGACGGAATTAATTTTCAAAATCTTTAGTTTTCTATTATCTGCAAAATTATGCAAATGAATTGCAGTTATGCAGCAACTTTATGAAAAAGTAAAGGCGAAAGGGGTGGGGATGGTGGATGAGGGGCCTGACAGGTTCTGAACATAACTGTAAGCACCAGGGACCCAAATGCCATTTTTATGACTTTTACAGTTTTTGGTACATCAGATGAGCATTTGAAAATATTTATCTGATTTGTAGAGTTTCGTTCCATCACCATACGTGTGTTTCCAACAAGCCCCTAACAGTTGCGTTTATGGTGCCTCCAGGGTCATAGTGGGTCCCGAAATGAAAAAAAAAATAAAAATGAACCATGTTGCCTCAAACCTGAACAAGCTTAGAAGACTGGATAATAATTGCAAATTTAATGATCTTGACAGAAATATACCTGGTAGTCCCTGTACTTTAATCATTTTTCAGGAAGATAACAATTTTATATTAATGACTTACATGTATGTTATGAGAAACTTTGTGCAAGTATGAAGTAAAAAGAAGACACTTAGCACTTTTTATGTCTACAGGGCATGCTTATAATCAGGAAATACTGCCATGTCAGATGTTGACTTCTTAGAAATAACACTCCAATTAGGATCTGAAAAGATAAACAACCAATAGTTAAAGATTATATTTATATACTTAAAGACCTTAAACAAAAGTTGTGGTTTTCCTGTTTTAAATTTTGCTATTGTCCAACCTGTCTTATGTGACCATCCAGTGTGAAATGGATCTTTTAAGACAGATGGTCACTTTATACAGGTGTAAGTTTTATATATGAGATGCACAATAAATAAGAAAGGTGGTCACTTTGTACAGGTTCTAGTAATATGAAATGCACAATGGGTCACATACAACAGGTGGTCACTTAATGGAGAAATTAAAGTGAAATAAAGATATTTGTAACAAGAGGCCGGTTATAGCTTAATACATGAGGTCTGTAAGGCAGATTTATATACATTTCCCTTGAGTTAGTTTATAGCTCACCTGGTCTAAAAGGCCATTTGAGCTTTTGGCATCTGGCTCCTGAAACCACTCAGCCAATTAAGACCAAACTTTGGTGGAATGGTCCTTGGGTGGACCCCTTCCAAAACTGTGACTGACACCTGATGCTGCTGTTACTAAAATAGAAAAAGGGTGAATAGTATATGTAAAAAATCTTCTTGCCTGAAACTACTGAGCCAATTGCAACCAAACATAGGAGGAATGTTCGTTACATGGTCTTCTACAGACAAATATCCTGTATCTCTGCCCACTAACCAAGACGGCCTAAACAGCCGAACTTAGTTTAACATAGGACACTATGGGAAATTCACTTGAAAATCTTATTGTCAGAAACTACTTTGCCAATTGCATACAAACATAGGGGAAATGGTCCTTTGGTGGTACTGTACGAACATTGTGTTCAGCATTCCACCCACCCCCCTTGCATACAAGATGGATGCTGTTACTATGAATAGAAAAGGGGAGTGGTATATTTTAAATATCTTGTTTTCTGTAACAACTGCTTCAATTGTTACCAAACTTTGGTTAAATGGTCCTTAAATGGTTTTCTACCAAGTTACCTATAGCATTTCCACCAACTACTTAAGAAGGCTGTCATGGCCAGACTTAAGTTCGTGAAGCACCCTATGGGAAATTTGGTTGGAATGCTCTTCTTCCAAAATTATGTTCTGCAACCTGCCTGCCAACTGAGTTTGCTGCCACAGACAAACTTGTTGTAAAATAGAACACAAGGGAAATTCACTTTAGAACCTTGTTTTTGTGAAACTACTGAGCCAATTGTACTTTAAATACCAGAATTTTGTCCAACAGTCTCTCCTACTGAGGGCCATCGAGGAGTCTCAGTCAGATGAAAGATACAGGCTCTTTCATGATATTCTTGAAATTTTTATTGCTGAATTCAGAAAAAGTCAGCAATTTCTTTAGTAACAGGTTGTTTTTTAATCATGTGTGTATGTTAGAATTCAAAACTTTGTAAATACGGGGAAAGTTTGAATTAAAAATATCAGAAAAAAGAGAGAAAAAATTTGGGTCTGTTGATCATCTTATCTGACTGTCTAAATTTTGTTGTACTTATTGTGGCACCAACTGAATGTTGGTATTCAGGGTCATGTGTTGTAAACTTCCTACTTTCTTTATCAATAGAGGTATACCCAGCAGAACAATGTATTTTACTTATATCAGACAAAAAGGAGAATATCTTGCAAACAATGGTTTTATAATTATGTAAAATTTTAGGTTTTATCTTCAAGCATTCTATTTGTTTGTTTTTGTAACATTTAAAAAATTTATGGGCTTGACATGCCTGAATCTATTTTTGATGTTGCACATGATGAAATATGATATAATATGATAAAAAGGCTTATTAAGTGTGTTTATTTAAATCTTTCATTTAAATATGTAGGTGTAATGATAGATTTATAGTTATTGTCCTAATGTTCTATGTTGAGGGCCAAGGTCGTCACATAAAAATGTTGAAAAATAATTTAGCACCAGACTTTGGGCATGAACATTAAATTTTGTAATTTTTTATCTCCAAACTGAAATGGTAAAGTAACTGTGTTTTGTCGTAAATCTACTTGTCCTAACTTGATAAACATTGATAAATGATTTTTTACTGACAACTTTTTAACTGTTCTAAATATGACAAAATGCCTGCAGCTAAAAATCTCTCTCTGAAGATTAGGTCACATAATATAATTTGTACTACAAAAATGTCTTTAATTAGTATGTCTTGGTGAAAGCCGTCAGATACAATTATTGATTTGTGTATTGTTCGAAGGGACATAAATCCTGCATTTTTGATGCGTTTCGCTTGATATCGATCAGTCCATTTAAATCTCGGCTCATTTTCCTTATCAAATAAAAACTGGTACACATAACATGACACTTAATTACTGCAGTATAAGTTGGCAAAGATGGAATGAAAAGGTGATGAAGGAAAAGTAACGTGTTACACAACCTGTCTCCCCTGTTTATTTACAATGGATTAATCTTATGCTGCAGTCTTGGTGTGGAGACAGTAAAATGTTATGGCTATCGGATAATTCCAGTAATAAGTGCAATGACCTTTGTTTCCATTCCTTATTTCAGCTGCCCGACGGTCCGTCCCGAAAGGACCCATGTAAAGGAACGAGGGCTCCAGTTAAAGAACCAAGGTAGGACCTTTTTTTTTTCAAAGTTGTAGTATGGGAAAAGTGCAGTACTGTAATATTACGTCATTATGTTACTAATCTACAAGAAACAGACAAATATTGTCAAAAGCTGTCAAAATTGTTTGTCATCTTGTCACGTCTTAATTAGAGAGATTGACATTTGTCAGAAGGAGATATAATTACTACTGTATTAGACATTTGATAATTATTTAATTGAAATTTCACTGTACTCTAAAAATTTCAGTGTAATTTTCACAGAAAAATGGATTAGCTTCTTTAAAGTGCATTCCATGTAATAATCTAATTTTGTTGTTGAAATATGCTGCTTGAAGATGTTAAAAACAGCTTAATTGCCGTAAACCAATCACTGGCTAATTCAATAGCCTCATGAAATTATATAATCTGATTTCTATATGTTGGAGCAAGTTTTAACAGTATGATCTATAAAATACAAAACTGTTTTAACACAGATTTATAGATTTTAATTCCAAGTCTTTGGTAGATTTCCCCCTATTATGTCAACATCTTAAAAAATCTGTTCAGAATTCTGCACTTTTTGACTTGTACACTTGTTGTACCTAGATTGCAGAAAAATAGATTTTTCTGGTTAATTGAAATTTTGCATCAACTTATTAGCTTTCTATTGTTTAATGTAATAGCAAATTATTACCAGTAGGGTTTTTGCAATTTTTTCTGGGTTTAAGTGCTGGTGAATAGACAGTCTTTTTGCCCATGCAAAGAAAAAATTCAGTTTAAAAGTTGTTTATTCTAGACTATTGGAATTGA
Organism: Geukensia demissa; assembly: GCA_034783895.1. Taxonomy (NCBI): domain Eukaryota; kingdom Metazoa; phylum Mollusca; class Bivalvia; order Mytilida; family Mytilidae; genus Geukensia; species Geukensia demissa. The sequence continues at coordinate 13,195 of JARWCS010175494.1, read as the reverse complement.
AGTTATGTATTCGAAAACCTACAGTTATGATTGACTTCAAACTAGGTTTATGTTCCATTGTTCCCTTGTATATCAATTACATAATAATAGGCTTTATTCATATTCTAGTAAAAAATACTGAGAACCCCTTCTATATCCTGTTGTTAACTAATGTACTGTTTATTTACTCACTGTGTGACTTTGAAAGGTACATTTTTATACAATAATTGACACAGGAATCAACTGTGAAATCAGTGTTTAAAGTCGTTTTGAGATAGGATAATACTTGTGTAAATACGCTATATATCACAACATTTTGGTTACTCGTTGGTAGGGTAGGGAAATTTATCGGTGGGTCGTTTCCAGCATTTTTTTCTTTTAAATTCTAAATTTTTTAAAGTGGCATATTTTAGCAGTTTGTGTAAATTTGTTTTAATTCACAACATTTTGGGTACTCGTTGGTAGTATAGGAAAAATTTATTTGTGGGCCATTTTCAGCATTTTTTTCTCAAATTTTAATTATTGCATTTTAAAAATGTCATGTTAGAACATATTATGTGAAATTTTAAATTTTCTTTTAGGAGTTAGTGTAAATTCATTTTAATTCTAAGTGTGAATTTTGAAAATGGCCTATTTTAACATTTTATATGAAATTTTAATTTAGCAGTTCTCTTAATAAATGGTACTTCATCAATAATAGCCCCCTGCTGTCCCAATCTTTAGGTATTTTGAAAATATAGTGGTAAGGGCGACATGTACATGTAATTGGCAGAGGTGGACAGCACCCCTCAATTTTTGTCATGATGGAATTCTGCATTATATATTACTTCATCCAGAAATGCACCCATATAAATTAGGGTTGAAGGCATATAAACTGAACAAACAATAAAAAAAAAACAGAGTAGAGCATGAGCAATAATACAAATTAAACATACATATCCACCGTAGATTATGTATTTACCATGTCCGCTTTTCTGAGTAACCAGGACTTATAATAATAAAGTTACCTGCTATCTGCACAAACTCTTCAATGTTTAAAATAGAAATAAGCTTATCCAAATCCCCCCAGTTTTTCAAAATTTTTGTTGGATTTTCTACAATTGTTGATAAAATCTTGATGATTTGCTTAAGTTACAATTAAAGAGACTAAAGAACATTAGTTGTATCTCTTTTCCTGGTTCACAAAGATGAGAAATTGTCTTGTATTTTGTTTGTTTACTTATTTATTAAAAAACACATTATTGTTGTATAAAGTTGCACTGACTTTTTAAAATGATAAATGTTCATTGGTAATAAAATATATTGTGGTCCTTTTAAAAATGACAAACTCGGTTAAACTTGCTTAATAATTATTTCCTTAAATAACCTGTGGTTGTCACAGGATACTGATCTTTACCCTGAAATATGAAAATGTATTTTACATGTATATTGCTTAACAACCAAATTTACTGAACAAAATGTATTTTGCATGTATATTGCTTAACAACCAAATCTACTGAACAAAAAAAAATAACCATCAGTAGTAACATCTCAGTAAAATCAACTTCAAAGAATGTGTGGATTGTCAAAGCTGAGTTAATGATCAAAAACGAGAATATTTTTTTTGCACCCTCCTTTAGGTGACGGGGGCATTTAGTTTTACCCTTTTACATACATCCGTCTGTACTTGTGTTACTTTTCATCAAGGATTTCTTGGCTGGTGTGTGTATGAGTGATTTGATATTTGGTCTGAAGCAATATCAGGATGAGTTGTACTGTGTTTCACCTGTTCAGGTCCATCATATGTCTACTTCCTGTTTGCTGGAGCCGAGGCATCTGTGTCCCTCAGACACATTTTCTCTATGTTTAATGGGGGTTGGGGTCGGTGGAAGAGGAAAACATTAATGAAGGAATAATATGGAAAAAGATTTAATGACAAAATCAGTTTCTACTTTACTTAAGGAATTATAAAAAAAGGCTTGTAGCCACAACTGTAAATAACAGTGAGCAAATGATTTGCACACTGCTAATACACTTCTTACTGGCATCAATGTTTGACTGGTATTTTTATCACATTAAATATAAAAATAGGATGTGTCGTGAACGTCCATGAGACAGCAACCCACCAAATGACAGAAGAATTTAAATTTCTACAGGCTATTTAGCAAATTTCTGCAATTGGAAGTCTGGGTTATGTTGGAACAGTTCTGATTTTATATATATGGTATTGCTATTTGGCTTTTGATATGACATTTCCGCTATTTATCCTGGTCGGCATATCATCCTTGATTAAAAATAGCTCCCATAAATTAGATCTTTGCTACAAAATTAGGTTACTAAATAAATTGTATATTCACCAATTTCACAACATTCTATGATTTGATGAAAGAAAAAAGATGTAAAATTGCCATTTTATGTTAATAAACCCAAAACACATACACAGCCATAGGAATACCTAAGCATTGCAATAATTAAACCTCGCATTTCAGATTTTGTCAGTAGTATTCCAACACAATTTTTAAGTAGTCGCAATTATAAAACTTGCATTATCGCCTGAAATTAACAAATCACAATAATAAATGCACGCAATAATTTCAGAATTTATAGTATTTAATGCCAAAAATACATCAACTTTAAAACTTAATCGTGCTGTTCCAAATATATTTTACGTTATTTTTTCTGAATTTAATCCAAACAAGCAGAAATAACCATGTTATAATGGGATAAAGTATATTTTGTTTTTCTTTTTCTTTCTATATAAGTGTTTGCGAATTTTAATTTCTGGTGACATACTTACTAGCTGCTCAAAAGAACTGTGACATTTATAGATGAAAACTTGACAAAAAGTTGTAAATACTTGTACAAACAGACAGGTAACAAAATATTTCAAATTGTTCTGGTATTTCTCAGCTTATGAGAAATAATTTTAAAAAGGAAGAAAGGATTTTGAAGTCGGTCTGATTTTGATACAAATGGCTCAGAAATATTAATTATCTAATTGCTATACACATTCTTTCATTGAATGTTTCTTTTTCTGAATTAAGGTAGTTTTGTCAGCAAGCAATGAACATAAATATTCAGTGATGCAAAAATGTCAGGAGATCCCCACCACATCTCTGAAAAAGGTCAAAAGAAAAGTTTTAGAGCTCACCCCCAAAAACATAAAAAAGGGCAGAAAATTAATACTTGAAAGGAGCTGTTAATTCTCCAGAATTTCTCAGGCCATTTACAGCTTGCTTTATGGTGTGTGTCTCTGTCTATTGTTGAAGGTCTTGTGATAACATACAGGGCCCAGTTGTTCAACACTTTTAACTCATGGTTAAATTTTAACTTGTAGTTAAATCCTGTATCAATCAACCAAATTTAACATGGAGTTAAATTTAACTCTTAGTTAGAATATATTGAACAACTGGGCCCAGATGTTTAATTTGTATTTTAAACTTTTTGGATGACTATATCATAGACATTCTTATCACATCTCCTATTACTATAAATGCACATGCTAAATGGCATGCCAAGTACATGTACAAAATGTACTTTTATAAATTTTGTATTTTCTTGAGTGGGCAGTTCAAATTTCCAGTAAAATATGCTTGTTTGCTAAAAATGTTAAAACTGTCTTTGTCAGTGTAAGCAGATATTTATTGTGTTATTTGTTGCCATTTTTTTTCTAGTAATTGACATGTTTACAAAATTTGATCCAAGACTCTAAGTTACACTCCTAGGTTAAAGTACCAAGGTACTTTTAGGAAGTACTTCCATAAGTATCATATTACAAAACAAAGAAACAAGCCAGAAATTATATTGTAATCTAAAACTATATTTGGTTCGACATGTTTTGAATTTGTCAATGAGTACAGTTTTCAGAGGTTTAAATCTTTATTTTGGACTTAAACAATGTAGGTTAAGATTTGAATTCTTTGTCCTATATTTTTAGCTCGTTTTCCGAGATCACATCAAGGCGTAATTCATAAAACGATATATTGATTGCCAATTTTGAAATACACAAGTCAAAACTGGATCAGTTTTTTATTTTTAAATAGTCAATAAGTAAAAGCCTTGAAGTAGTTTTTTCAAGAAACATAAAAGTTTCTTAAAACTTGAACCAGATCTGATTAGATTTGTTACTTGATAGATTGGGGTAATTCAAAAAGAAATTCAAATTGTCAGCACTGATGAAAAGTGAGTTAATGAGATTGTAAATTAACTACGTTAGTCTAACAGCTATTTATAGAATCATTTATTTCCTAATAGAAAACAGTGTAATATGAGAAACAAATAACCGAATCAATGGACAAATTAAGCCAATGGCATTTACATACAAGTGTGGGAGAGAGTGTCAAAATAGGAGTGTTTTTCCTGGTCACACACTATGTCAATTTGTTAAAAGTGTGACCTTATGTAGGCATATTTGGGGGGTATTGCAAGAATTCATTTAAATTTGATCTTTTGTAATGGAGGGGAAGGGTCATTAGATATGGAAATATTTTTTGGGGGGTGGGGGGTGGCTTGAATTTATAAGAAAATTTTAGGTTCATCTTGATGTTTTTAGAAATTGTGGATTTTACTTTAAAAAAAAAATTCCAATTAGGTCCACAGCCTAAGGTTGCTGATAAATCCCTGAAAGTTAGTTATAAGAATGGGAGTCAGCCCTGGTAAAACCTTGTCAAATCAGGAGGTATGACGAAGAAATCTTTTTTGGACCTTAGTACTGAACTGTACACAAAAATCCAAGATCTATTAATTATTTAGGTTCTGCAAAGATTGAATGAAAAAGTCAAAATAATTTTTACAGACTGTACTTAGTGATATTTGAATTCATGTGACTTTTTTCAAATCATTTCATCAAAGGCCCTTTTCCATGCAAAAAAAATCAAAAACTTTTGAAATTTTTACCCAAGAATTTCAAAAGTATTATATTAACATGTACATGATGTAAAGATGTTTTAATACTGTGACATTTTAACTTCAATCAGTTTTGCTACTAAAGATCTGTCTTTGTGAACTAGTTCTGGTTGTTTATTACAATAATGCCTCAAGGAAATAGAAATTATGTCAACAAGAAAGACCATAAATTCCCTTATAAATAAAAAAAAACTATGTAAAATATTGTACTTTTCCACAGATTTAATTGTTAATTGAAAGGTCGGTTAAGGTCAACTGTGGTCTTTGCCTTAATATTGACCCTAACTTAATCATATGATTTCTTTCTGTTTTAAGTGTATATTAATTGCAAAGTGAAACCTGATTGAGATATTGTGGTCTTGTAAAAATGGTTAAGTTGATGCTGTGTGATGTTGATCCACGTTTGTGTCATCTTTAAAAAAAAGTCAGCTCCCTTAAGACAGTTGGTCTCACTGTAAAGGTCTGGTTGATAAATTATTTTGAACTTATTAACTAACTGTAGGTTTATAATTGATTTTAGTAAATTTATGATGAAATTTCTATAAAAAGTCTAGTAGCAAATTTATCTTCCAAAGCTTTGTGGCATTCAGTGGACTGACCTTTTGCACTAGCGAGTTAAAAAATCTTGCAAATACAGACAGAAATCGTTAAGTCAGAAAACAGACAAGACCATGGTCAACAAAAAGAAACAAAAGACAAACATAGAACACAACACTACATTGAAATCTAAAGCTGGAGTAACACGAACCCTACAAAATCTAGGGTGAGTTCTGGTGGAACCGGAAGGGAAGGCAACTCCTGCTATACTAGTGGCGCCTGTCGTGTTGCTCAGTAGACCAAACCGGTTAAATTAAGGTTAATTAATTTATTTCCCTATGATGAGCTCTGTGTCTTCAGCTACCATGAAAATAATTTCCACTGGACATTGAGATTTCACCTATGAAACTGTTAGAACTGATGGTTTTCCGCTGGTAAATTTTTTATTAGCAGTTAGCAATAGGATGTAACGGTAATTAAAAGGCATTTTTGCATTTACCTGGATTTTAAGTAATCCTTGGTTTAAAATGCAATTTAAATCCTAAGCAGGTCAAGGTACAGGTAAAAATGTTAAACCATTCTCCAATCATTGACTTGAACCACCAATGAACATGATAAAAACTGATATAAAATATATTACAAACATAACATAATTTCTTTTTCCCTTTTGTTTACAAACGTCTCTGAGTTATGAACCTACAGCACACTAAGTACAAAGCAATCTGGTATCACTGCATTAAACCCTTTTAACAGTTGAATAAAGTTTATCGATTTTCCATCAGAAAAATAAACCTGTATTTCCTTTGTTCAATTGAAGAAAAGGTGTTTTGATTGTTTTTTTAAAAACCATGGGAAATTCATAAAATAAATGATATATATATATATAATATATTCAAATCTTTAGTTACAAGACCATTTAAGATAAATTCTCTGGTTTTGAGACCAAATCTCTGTGAAATATGATAATTAGGATTGAAGGCAGGCAGATTTTTTTTACCATTTTTATTGCAAATAAAAGGAGAAAGAGGCTTTTTATGTTAAACAAATCTTTAAAAGACATTCTGAAGAAGATGTTATGGCATATCCATTCATATTTTTAAAAAATACAACATTGAAATTTTTATTTATGCCCTAAAACAAGAAGATGGGAAAGACTCGAGAACCAGAAAATTAACTTGTTATAGCCTATATTAAATAGTTTTAAGGTATAATGTATGTTTGTACAACAGTGATTACATATTTGTGTTGGAGGCCTCTGACATTAAGATGAGGAACGACATATGTTGATATTCCAAGTATGTACATGTGCAACAAGTGTGTACATCTACAAAAATATGTACCGGGTACATGTACAACAAGTGTGTACATGTTTATGACCATGGCTTAGTGACTGAAATGATTAATTCAGTCTAAAAAAACCAGATTACTGATGTTGAATATGATATGCCATATTTAAAAGAAAGAATATGGAATATATGCCAGTGAGACACAATCCACATCTTTTCTGTATTGTGCACTACATAATTTCTCGTTAAGATGTTGCCTTTATTTCACTAGATTTCCAAGGGATACGAAAAGGCATTTCTATCTTTTATCAAACAGATTTGTCGACAAAATAAAAAAAAAAGAAATGTTTGTAAATGCCTATGAGCATTTCAAGGAGTAACTAGCATTACGAAAGCTAAAATCCAAACATTGTAAAATCTACTCATATCCGAACAAACTGAAAAAGGCAGCCAATTGCAATAATAGAGGTTATTTTTTGAATTTGAATTCTTTTGTGATTTTCCCAGAGGTTTCAGCATTTGTTTCCATTTGGCAAACATATCTTTTACTTATGAAATGTATGTTGAAAGTTATGAAGTGCTCTCAAGTGTCATAAAAGGCTCATGATTTAATTCATTGCAGAGAATACTTAAAAAATAAAAGTTAATAGAACCACAAGGAATATAATGAGTTAGTTAATACCTGTGATTATAGATAAAATCGTAGATATACTAAAAAGATTGCAGTTCGTATAAATTAGCTAATATGACACATTGCATAATCGGCAATTTTAAAATGTTAAAGAATCTGGTGTTCATTTTAGTGCTTGTGTGTAGAAATAAGAAGAGCCTTTTGGGAAATTGATTGAAAAATCTTGTCTGAGACTTCTTGGTAAATTTGACCCAAAGTCATCTTGCATTGTCCTTGGGTCGATCAGTGTAAAACAATAAAGCATCCAATTTCTGAAATAGCCAGTCAAAATAAGGAACATTTGATAAAATGGTCTTTGTTGGGATAGATGAATCCAAAGATGATTTTAGTCAGTTGAATAACTGATTTCAGTTTTATTATTAAATTTTGTGTGTTAAAAATACTGGAAATCATAGAACCTGCTAGAAAATGACACTTTTGAAGACAACCTCCCGTCTATTTCATTCATTATCAGATATTTTGTTCCATTATCCAATTGAACTCTCATTTAAATTATTCACTAAAGCAACATTTTGTGCAATGTAGGAGCCTAATTATAAATGGTTGCATGAAGACTTGCTTGTATAAAATTAACTTGGCAGTGCCAGATTGAAACCAGACTTTTGTTGTTGAGGGCTAACTAAGATGGCTCCATGGCCAAACTTAGTGTAACATTGAACCATACAAGAAAATTTGCTAATTTTAAGCCCTGAAGTGGCTGGATTCATGGAAACTATGTCAGGTGGAATATGCTCTGCCCAATAAAATATTTGTCCTCCGTCTTATATAATGTACTCAAAAGTTCAGTTTAGCTGAAAATTTTAAATGGAAGTTGGAATGGAACATAAACTTTTTGGAGCACTAGGAATTAAAAATCAATGTGCAGATAATAGACCCATTAAAGTTTGAAAGTTTTTTTTTATTTTAAAATTTCTTTATTCTTTGCTTGAAATGGATGTGGATCTTAAGAAACAAAATCATTATACATGAATACAGTGAATTTTTAAATTACAATCAAAGTGCAAAATTATAAATAACTAATAATAAATAGAGTAAAAGTATTATATCAACAAAAAATAAAATATAATTTTGTTTCAAAAAACCAATAAAATTTTTCGGTAGGGACCATTTGGATGGGTCGGTAGGTGAACAGTAAACAAACAATATTTTAATTTAGGCCTTGAATTTGAGAACACCATCTACAATGTTGGAATCTCTAATTTCTCATGCTTTAGATTAAGTGTACCTGACAAGAGTTTACTTTTTATATACAGTAAAGCAAAATTTCCACTTTTAAGACCTCTTTTCTTAGTATCTGTGAATTAGGATCAATAGTACTGGTGTCCTTGGAAAGCATTTCCTTTTATGGTCACCAAAGGTAAACATGTATTTTTAGACCTCTTAGTATATGTGATTTAGGATCAGTAGTACTGATGTCCTTGGAAAGCAATTCCATTCATGGTCACCAAAGTGTTTAAACCTGATTGATTATTAGGTTGTTCCAGCTGAGATGCCCTCAGGATATAATACATGTATGATAATATCTGTACACAATGTGTCTTGTTTGCGTCAGTATCCATCATGTAGGTGGTAGACTGTAATTGTAAACCCAAAGCACATACACTATTACTTCAGAGGTTTTCAGAGGCGCTCACGTTTTATTTTAAAATGGTGTCAGCTTGGGTTTGTTGACGTACAGTATTATCAGGTGCAAAATCACACACTTGATAAAATTATTTTAAATCTCACAACAGTAGAATTTGTATTTTACTTGAATTTAGCTAAATAATTTATCTTATTTTGAATTCTAAGCTGAGGGAGTCTAAAATCTGGAGATTTGACTTCCTGGTCTATGCCAAATGTTAGCTTGGACTGCATGTATAGTACTGAAACAAGCCCTTTTTTTAATTTATGTAAAATTTTCTATTGGGGTCTGTAATCTTTAAGTTATTCACAAGATTTTTGTACAATTTACAAAAATACCTAGGTCTTAAGCTTTAAGTTGTTTTGTTGAAGACAAATTATTTAGAACTTATATCCTGTAGGCAGTTGGTTGGGGGACAGAAATTGTCAAAGGGGGAAATCTAGAATTTGAAATAAGGACGAAAGTGAGAAAAAAGTATGACAAAGCTGTGTATGATGAAATTTTTTTGTCCCACAAATTTAAGGATACCATGGGGTTTAATTTTAAGAAAGTGGGTGTAAGGTATTATCTAAAGGCATTATAAACTAAACTCTGGCTGATAATGACCAGAGCTGATTCTCCTGCCAGACCTTGTTATTGTGATTCATGTCAGAGATAATTTGTATAAAATAACAAGCTCTTGAAAAATAAATCACTTAATCAAGCTTCTTAATGATATTTTGTTTAAAGCATAGTAAATTTTGTTGGTTTTACCAGATTGAAGAGGTTTGTACCATTCACAATTACGTGTCTGTTTGAAATATAAAAAAATACACAGCTTCAGGTGAAAAAATATATGCAAAGATACCAAAGGGATACACAGAAATTTTGAAGTCAAAAGGCTTGACAAAGTCATGGCCAAATCATAGTTTCTTAGGATAGTCAATACCCTACAAACAGAGTCAAGGGGGTATATAGGTATCACTCTGTTTTTCTGTCTGTCCACATGCGCATGTCCTCCCTAAATTGTTCAGTGGATTTATAAGAAACTTGACATGAACATAAGACAATAGGACTGAAATTCATTTCATGTCATTCCAAGGGCAGATAATCCATGAGGGAGTGGGGGTATCTTTTGTGAGTATTGCTCACAGTATGTCTTATTTTGGTGCTACTCTAATTTTAATAGCATTGTACACTTTAAATGTTCAACAAACATACAAATAAATTAGCTTTTTTATTTCTATGCTGAAAATGAAGATAACTATTTGTTTAGTGCAAGGAAAAACTATTGTTTATATCATAAAATGAAATGCATGAAAAGGAAAGAGAAGTTTTGAAAGGCAGTTGATTCTCTGCTTTGGAGCGGAAAATGTATTAAGTGGAATTTAGTAAAAATCTTTTGGTAGAATTCTGTTTCATTTGAATCCTTTGTAGTTTTCTTTTGAAAGAAAAAAAATCTTAGATTTATGACAAAATGGCTCAATTCTGCTATTGGATTTGATTGTTTATGGCCATGTATGTGAAAGGGATGCCTAATAACTGCTTGTAATCACGTTATGTAACCTCAATATTGGACAGTCTGGCTCCGTGGAAATTAAATAATCTGTGCAGTGGATTCTGACATTTCGCAGTCGGATATATTCTGACGGGATTCTGACATTTCACAGTCGGATGTTTTCTGACAAGTCTGGAATCCTTAAGGCCATTTACTGCACAAATTAAAGGATAGGTTTAAACGTGATTATTTATCATTTGGAAAACTTTTCAATTGAATAGTTTCACATTTCTTATTTTGGGGGCCTTTTACAGCTTCCATTATGGTATGGACTTCAGTTCACTATTGAAGGCCCTAATGGGACCTGTAGAAGTTTTAATTTCGACTGTCATTTAGTGGATGGCTGTCTCAAGGACAATCGTGTAACATCTTCTATTTTTATAGTTTCTTGGTTATAAAGGAAATTAGGTCACTTTGACCTAGATTTCTGTTACAGTGAAACTTGTATGGCCAGCTGAGAATTGAGTCTGGTCTAGGTTAATTTATACATGATTCTTGTTGGTTGGCAGTGTAGTGTTCTTCAAAAAAATTTGTTTTAGATGATTCAGTTTAGATACATCGCTCTTTTTTATGCCCCCACCTTAAGACAACAGGTGCATTAAGTGTTCCCTGGTCCGTATGTATGTCCATTAATTTTTGTCAAAGATTTCTCATCTATTTACATCCAATTGATTTGATACTTGGTCTGAAGCATTATCAGGGCGAATTGTACCGTGTCTCCCCTATTCAGTTCTGTCATATGTCTACTTCCTGTTTGCCGAGACATTGCTTTAATTTCTGTACTGTAAAATTTTTGTCAAAGATTTCTCTACTTGTGTAATAAAATAAAATAATTTAAAAAAAACAAAATTAATATGACAATGAAATTTTTGAGTAAGGAGAAATTAACAAAATTATTTTGGTCTGATATGCTAGCAGAAAAACTTAGTATCACTTTAATTTGTGTTTACTGAGACATTGCTTGAAATTCTGTGCTGTAAAAGTTTCGTCAAAGATTTTTCTACTTGTGTATGGCAAAAAATACATAGGCTTCAGTCTGGTAGTCAGATTTTTCTTGGCCTTCCTCACCTGATGTGATTTTGTATTTCGGGGCCTTTTACAGCTTCCGTTATGGTATGGACTCTGGTTCATTGTTGAAGGCCATAATGGGACCTGTAGAAGTTTATATTCTACTGTCATTTTGTGGGTGGCTGTCTCATGGACAATCATGCCACATCTCCTATTTTTATATATTTTACAAGATTAGTTTGAAGTGGATATAGGTTTAGACTGTAGGGTTAATGTAAATAAACCCAGCATGTTTACACCATTGGCAAAATATTGATTAGTATACAATAAATAATAATAATAAAAAATTCTTAAGTTTTTTGTCCCTAGGTTTGAGGATTTAAGCCTATTGTATAAGATCTAAGTGTCCTGAAGTGCTTTCCTAATATTTGTTCATAGATTTTGATGTGGAGTTGAAAGATCTTCAAGTTTTCTTTATTATTGGAAAATCAATATCATTGATGAGAAGTTATGAAATGAGAAATATCACAATTGCTTGAAATTAAAGGGAAGATTATTTTTTTTTTTTTTAATTTTTATCAGTTCATTTAGTAGTTTTAATTTATATCAGTTCATTTAGTAGTATCATTTTATCTTTTGTGTTGCGGTCATGTAATTATCATCTGAGAATTTTTTTTTATGTTTCTTAATTCACAATAAGAATTCTAGAAAATTTGCTTTCAATTTTTTGGCTTGCTCATTGATAGTTTCCAGTGCAATGGGATATCTTAATTTGCAGGAAAAAAACTTGCTCTCCATCACATTTTATTTTTAAGAGGGCAATTTGCAGTTTGCCTTACTGTCTATTTTTGGAAAGCCTCAAGGCCAAACTAAAAAAGTTGTTTGTTTTCCCTCTCCCTACCGACCCACTGAATATGGTCTCCTCCTAAAAGTTTTTTTTATTGGCTAATTAACTTTTTACTTTTTTTAAAGACTTTGTTTCACCATATGGATAAAAGATATTTTGAAATTTGTTGAAAAATGAAAAAAAGTCTATGAGTCTATACCTGCTTACCATATTTTTTGAGAAAGGGTCAGCAGAGGCAAGACTTATTTTTAAATGTGGTCCAAGCTAACCTGTAGATGTTGGTTTGTTAGTAATATGACTTTTAAAAATGGCTGTCTCATGGACCAATCGTACCATGTGACCTGTTTCTATCTATGTTAATCAAAACATCATTTCATGCTAATTTTAATATTTTCTGTACTTTAAAGAGACTTTATGTCATTAACTCCATAAAAGCACAATTGGAATATTAATGTATCACAAAATAAGAAATGGAATTTGATGCCCTTTATGACCATTACATTGATTGACAACTGTTTGTCGGCAGTGCCTGAGGTACTGGTAATCAATTCTTTGAATTGGTTGTTCACTATACCTAATAAATTTCGTTTCAAGCCAAAACTTGATGTTGTATACACTCCGACAGAAGTTAAGCACCACTATATTTATTTTGTAAATATCTTTTTTAGAATTTATAATTATAACATGTGGTTTTGCGACCACATATTTGTCAACATAAACTTCAATTTGACATACGATACGTCATCAATCGATTATTTTGTGTTGTGTAAAAACCGGTTTTCAGTTAGTGTGATACGTAATT
>JARWCS010175274.1:0-14177 GCA_034783895.1 Geukensia demissa | reverse complement strand
ACTTGTTTTCGTCCTGAATATGCATGAAATATTTGCCACTGGACGTTAAACAACAATCAATCAATCAATCAATCAACGATCAGTTTTATGCTTCGATGAGCGGTGACCCCCTAGTTTTTTTGCACCGATTAAATGTCCTAACCTAAAAGTTGAATATCAGAGAATTTGAGATTTTTTCATAATAAGACAAAAATAGCCTCGAGCCACCTTAAGCAGCTTATTCATTTTGCTTTCAAATAATGTTTTTTAGATTATTATTAATTTGCTGTTATATTCTCGAAAAGCTTTATCGATTTTACAAAAAATGTATTACGAGATATGGAGCATTAACGATAATTGGAAAGTAGTAATTCTGTTGATGCTTCATGTTCGTTGCCCGTGCGAAGACTTTTAAGCTGGAAAGGAACTGTAGAAATCCGACGGTTCAATCAGGAAACAAAGCAAACACATGGACAAAACAATGAAGACACAACATAACATAGAAAACAATAAGAATGGAAGACACAAGTCCATCGGAAAAGATAGTCTCTACTGATCCGGAAGAGTAACAGTTTCGTCCCTCCTAAAGTCACCCTAAACGTTAATCAGCGAGCATTTTTTATAATATTTAAAGACTGATTGATTTTTGGTTCCTTAAATTCCAGTGGCAAATAAAGACGAGAACAAGTTCAACAAAATTATCAAAAGTGGGATTGGTGTGACACACGTGACAGGTCAACGGCTTTTGACTGCCACGGGCAACTTTGAGTGATGGGTTGGGACGGAGAAAATAGCCTTTTGTAGCGGCATTAGCTTTATTTTTTCGAATTCTACAAGAGATTTCCTTACGTGCATGAAACGTGGCGTTCTCAACACGCGTCAGCCACTATGATTCACGGCCATGCTTTCCGTATTATGACCTGGCAGCCCCCGACGAGAGGGCTCCCTATCCACCTCCTGGGGATCGCGCTAGGTCAGTTCAGTGGGCCGAGCCCTAGAGACCACTCTGGTGCCCAGTAATATTTATAAAGATTGACATTCAATGCAAATAGTGTAACCGCCTCGGTGGTGTAATGGTTAGCGTGCTCGCCTCGAGTGCGGAAGGTCGTGGGTTCGAACCCCGGCCGGGTCAAACCAATGACATTAAAATTGGTATTTAGGTCGGTGTCCTTGTATGTCAAGCGATAATCTATATTGGGGCTTTTTAAAAAGGTTATCATAAATGTGGCGTAAAAAAATTTTTTGGACGAAAAAAATTGTTTCCATTACCCAAGATATGATTTGCTTTTTATACAATGAAAAAATGTCTGAAACTGCATGTTTCGTAGCTAAATATTAAGCATGGAGAAGTTTTTTTTCTAGTCTAAGTCTACGAGTGTCGTTTGAAAATTTCGCGTATTTCATAAAGACTGAAAAATGTAATTTGAGTCTGCAGGCTGTCCAGTATTGTTTTTGTGTAGGTGATTTTCTTGTTTATCTTACGGCACATCTTTAATTTCACACTTCTAAAAACTTCTGATAAAAACTGATTCGATTTAAATGTACACATGGAACTAAGTCATGTCATCTAATATAAGAATAAGTCAAATACAAGTGATCTTTAGTTTTGTTTAAATGTATTTCTAAGAGACGTTTAATTACATTCGTATTTCTTGAAACATTGCTAATTGAAGTTTCTGTATTTTAATACAAATGTATACTAACGTATGTTTTCGTACAAACGTTTACTTACATAATTTTTTATAAAATATTTTTTATACAATTGTTTTGAGAGTAACCTGAACTCTACGTTTCTGAAGAAAGGGTAATTACACAGTAATGGGTCTCTACAGAATAAATAATATTTTTAACATATTTATTTCTTTTCAGAACCATCAACATGGTTTCCAATTCTAGGAAAAGAAAAACTAATAATTCTGAAGAAAATGGTGAAATTTCACCAGAGAAACAGTCACTTTATGACGCCACACAATTTGCAGTATATTTCGTGAGGGCATTGATTATTGGAATTATGTATACTATGTATTTGTACAGATTTCGAATTCAGTTGTTAGTAAACCAACTTTGGTTTTATTTGTTGGAGTGCCCTCTCTATAACTCCGTATACTTTGAAACAGTATTTACTACGACCTGCTATGCAGTAATAATTGCAGTTTACCCATTTACACTTCATTATATAAAACATTTTAGCAAGTATAAGATAGATCAATCTGTTACCTATCGGCATCAGACTGTAGTAGGGATAATTATCAAAGCAGTTATTTATATGATACCGTTAGCAACGTTGGACACATTTGTTGTAAAGAAATACGTCGGGGTATCTCCAGAAATATGGATCGAAAAAAGCAATCACTGGATTCAGACTACACGTGCTTTACCGGAAGTGCCACCTGACTTTGTACAAATGGGTTGTCATCTTGTTGCTAGTATATTATTGTTCGACTTGATATTCTTTTTTATTCACGTGATGTTACACAGAAACATGTGGTTATATAAAACATTTCATCGGTACCACCATGAACATGACGTTCTCCACCCTCACGTCACGGACCAGCTAACGGTGGGAGAAAGACTAGCTCTCGTTTTATCGGCCAATTTTGCCTTGAAATGTTTCAACAGTCATCCACTCACTAGGACTCTATTCATTCCAGTTTTCGTATATCTTTTAATAGAAAACCATACGGGTTATGACTTGCCGTTAGGAATTCATAGGATAGTGCCGTTTGGTGTACTCTCAGGACCAGTAAAGCATTACAACCATCATATCAACGGAGAAAGAAATTATCAACCATTTTTAAATTACATGGATCATCTTTTTATAAAAGTTAAGTTTTATAATTGGATGAAACTTTAGATAATTTTACCCTAAAATAGCTATGAAACGGTGCATTTTGCTAACATTTTCTAATTATATGTCGCCTGCTTTAGTCACGTTTTTATTAAATAGTAAGATGATAAAATTGTCTACAGACACAATTTGTTATAACTTGAAAGAAAGTATTAATTTTGTGAGTTTATTTTTTATGAGTGTGTCTTTTGCCTTTAAAAAACCTTGTACGGTTAGATAAAAATACCGTCGACATATAAATGCCTTGTAACTCCATACTTCATACTTCACTTCCCCATACCTTTGTTTAACAAAAAATTTATGGACTGTTGATATAACAGATCAAAATATATTTGCTGCATGTAATAGTGACCTAGTATTTTTCGAGGTTGAAAAAGATTACTGTTAAGACGCAGATACTGGACGTCTGGGACGATGATGAATCAGTGAATTTTCTTTTCGAATAGCGATTTTTTTCTTTGGTGTTATTAATTCAGAGATCATAATGAGCAAATTAAAAAATAACCTGATCATAAATTTTCCGTTAATTTCCTGGACTTCTCTTACTTTTATACTAGAATAAAAATAGCCAGGACAGCAGCAATTACCCTTTTCCTGATTTTAATGCTTCTGTTTAACAAGATAAAATTGAAAGAATAATAAAATTTATGACAAAATTAAACAATGTCTCGCTCTGGCTCTTTCATACGTGTATATATTTTTCAGCTTGTGAGTTTTGTCCGTGAATGCCCTCGATGTTTTAAATTTTAATTAACGTAATCTTTGTATTTTCAGCAAATTTTCCAGTCAAATATTCCATTACTAGATTTACTAAATACTTACACGAAAATAAGAAAAAAACGGTTTAATCTGTATATATTGATTAACAAGAGAGATATCACTTCATCCTTAATGGAAATGTTGTTTACAAGGCTCTCAGAATTCGTTATAAACCTATTCATAAACAGAAAAGACATTAAGCCATTTCTCATTTACATTTTTTTCATATCTGTCATAAATTTATCTGCGCACACTGCCCATCTATTGGGACGAAAACACGGGAAATTCAAATTTTAACTGAGCTTATAAAAAAGTCAAATTTCCAGACAATGCTAAAATAATTTTTATTTCTTAAATAAATAAATTTGAAAGTTTGAAATAAATAAAGTTATTATTTTGTTACGTATTTGTCTTTATGCTGTTGATATCTTTTTTTGCATTTGCTTGTTTCCTCGTACTTATAGTGATATTTTTACATCAAGTCTAGGTGACTTGGTTTGATTGATGTCCTTTTTTTTAGAAAAAAAAACAGTCATGGTTAGATATTGAACAAGCCGTCAGAATCAGCGAATAATTTTTCGACGTCGCTGGATAATGTTATCTCTTGTCCTATTTGTCTTAGTTTTCGTATTGTGTATCCTATTACAATAGATTTTTAATGATTGATTTAACTCATCCTGTCACATACTTTATGTGCATGTTCCAAGAAAGGAACTTGTAGTCCAGTGGATGTCGCTATATTTGTGTTTATGGATAATAATTCATTTTTGTGAGTGCTCACACCCTAACCTGGGACAATTGTATGACAAAACGACATTAAAAACAAAACTTAAAAAAGAACAACTGCATAAGATATAGCAATTGAAGTCGATACACGGTACTCGCTGTTTTTGAGAGCTAGTTCGAAATCTAAACACAGTTGATAACAAACCTGGTTACCCTAATTAGCTAAGACATCACTCAAAACACGTCCGACTGGATTATGTGTAAAAATATCCAAAGAAAACTATATGCACGTGCCAAAAATAAAAATTATCGACAGCAGCATTTAGGACAAAAATTTAATAAAATATTGACTTAGATTAGTTTTGATAAAAATTATTAAGCAGAGAGTCAATGTTGATTACAAAATAGAAAATATTTAAAGATCTTAAAATAATGTTATAAAGAAAACCATCATTTAAATCTAAAACATCGTTGCATACATGGACCAAACGGACAAGTTGAGAGATAGGAGCCAACGAGACTTCCTCCCCGTAGTGACGTATTTTTGAGAAGTCAACTGCAAAGATACGTCAAAATAGCAATAAATATTAATAAATTACCTATTAAATCAGATTCAGAAGGATCTTTGTGGAGGAAGCGATAGAAAACCGAAGGGCTAGACAAAAGGGGATTGTCGACAGAAATGGCAATCTCGAAAATACGAACAAGACAGAACATGACACATATACATATAAAACTGAAAACAAACACAAAACTATGGACAATGCGGACCCCACCAAAAACGTAGGTGAGCTCAGGTGATCCGAAAGAGTTCCTGCCTCTTTAAAGACATCCACCGCATTGTCCAGTTTCCGATCCGGTATTATTCTTAGGGAAAGGTTTCATGGGATCAATACCTCCAGGCGGGGAAAGCGAACAGTCCGTTTTCGATATACTCCGCAAACTCACAGGATAAGGTCAGTCTTTATCTTAGAAACGGATATTCCATACCGGCCGACAGGATTGTGGTGTCGGTCGTAAAATTTCTGGAGTGATGACTTCAACCAAGACCAACACATCCCTATCTGAACAGTTTTTGTGTCAAAGATCGAGGTCTGTCTAGAAAATCGCTTTATTGGACACATACTTTTGAAAAACGTATGGGCTGGGGAATGTATACGCCTATACGCCGGGGCAGCCGAAATGTTACTGCCAAAATAAAGGGAAGTTGACAATTGGAAAGTGGAAGTCATCACGATTGTTATATATTTTTGTGTGAAGCCTTTCTCTATTGTCTATACTGAAATGAAGATCAATGTGAGGTGCAGAGTGTCTGTTGTGTCTTTAATTTCAAGCTCATTTGGGTAGATGAGGTGAAGATCAACACCGTATCTTTAATTAGACCGTAAGAGATCATCATCTCTATAAAGGAAGCTGTAATTAAATGTTTGCTATATCTTTCTTCCTTTTTTCTGTGACAGCTTTTGAATAAAGTCTGCCTCAAACGAGTGAAGAAATAGATCGACGAGAAGAGAAGCATAAAAAGTGCCAACTGGAATTCCGATCGTCTGCTGGAAAACGCGTCCACCAAACTGAACAAAGATGTTGTAAATTAAGAAAACTAACATTTTAATAATATCCTATGTATATATATATTTTTTATTTTTGTGTTCCGTTAAACAAAGTATGTTTTGAAGAACTCTTCTGAAGAGAGCATTGCTGTTGTTGCACAAATTACTACACCAAGGATACACCCAATTAAGGTTGAAATCGTCCCTCCTTAAATTCTATGGTTGCGATCATGAATTGGTTTATCCATATGGTATCAGTGTATCTCAAGTAGTTATAGACCTGTTATCAGTTATACAACAATAAGTTGACCTATTCTCGGATTGACGCTAACCCGGATTAGAGTTTAAGGACTCCACGACGTGTGTTGCACGCAAGATAGGGGATGCTTACCCTTCATGAACACCGGATCCCACTCCTGTTTTGTAAAGGAGTTCGTGGATTCCATACCTTAGTTCCGTTTGTTTTCGTTTTATTTTTTAGTTTGTTTCAAATTTGTCATGTCTCTTTGAACTATGCACTTTTGATCTCTCACCTGGGTTTTCTACACTGGACCTGGTTCTACCGACTACGATGTATTTATTTCGTCTCTCTCCGTTTTTATTGAGTAAGCAACTATAAATCAGTTCTTATAGCTTTATTTGAGAAATGCGTGTGGTATTACTGTATAGAGTATGGAAAAGTCAAATGTTTAGATGCTGTAACGAGAGGAAAGATATCTTGATTTTAAAATTTCCATCAGTTCTTTAGTGCCACTTCTTTGAGTTTGGTCATAAACTGGAATATGTCTGCAGTTAAAGGGACACCGTTGGTACCCATAAGAATTCTTACAACCTATCGATAAATTTTATCGCCAAACCTGATGCAAACATTGTCAAGAAAATTAATTAATTCATCTTCTCCTTCCACGTCCAGTAAGTGTATCATTTGTAGTAACCTTTATCGTCCGAGCCGAAAGCTCGATCACTGTTACAGCAAATATATTTTTCGTTTGTTTTATCAAATGCATGCACAAAGAGATATGAAAACTTTTGTTTAATAAGGTTATGGGAATATGTTGTTTAAAAGGTAGGAAAAATTTTAAGTGTCAGCAGTTCCAAATGGTTTATCAAAGGCGCGTTGTTTATCTAACACATTAAGAGAATTTTTTACACTCCATAAATAGTTAATATCATTATATTCATACGATTTATTACAGAAAATAATTTTAACTTTTTATGGTGGTAAGGGAATAGGTCAAAAGGATAAAAATTTTAGTTGTGGTTCACTTAATTAACGCCGAGATAAAATAATATTTAAAGGGCTCTCCTGTAATTGAGGTAACCAATAAATGGTTGGGACTTTAAAAGGAATTCGAAGATACCAAAGGGCAGAAAGAAGTTAGATGACTGACAAAACCATGGTCAACAAAATGAAACGAAAGACAAGCATAGAACACACAACACTACACTGAAAAATTAAGCTGGAGTAACACGAACACTACAAAAACCAGTGTGCTCCGGAAGCGTAAGCAACTCCTCTCCACTAGTGACACCCGTCGTGCTACTCAGTAGACAAAGCCGGTGTATAGTCTCAGTCGATGTTAGTCACAACCGGTATAGGCTCGGATTTCTAGTCACGAAAGTGGGAAGATATCTATTATTATTTGTGAAATGGATATTTCGTACCGGTCAACCAAATCATGATGGCGACCGATTTCCAGAGTGATGACCTTAACATTCCCCTTGTGAAACCCTTCGTTCGGTAGCTTTCTTGTCACCAACAACCCTCTATCAATAAAATCCTAATAGAAATCACCTTACACTCCCTAAGCAGGTGCGGCTGGAATATTGCTAGACATGAACGGAAAGTTTACAGTGGAAAAATCAAAGTCATTTCTTTAATCGTAAAATTTTGTTTTTAACAGACCCCTTCTGTCAATGTCTAGGTCTAAGCCGAGGTATGAGGCAGACCTTTCTGTTTCTGTAGTATCTTTAATTTCGACTTCAACGGTGTAGATCTTAAAAATATAAAACATGTTTGCGCTTTTCTTGATGATTTGTCACCAAAGCATTAGTGTGACTTTTTGCAGAGTTGCACACAAAAATTTGACAAAATGGTTTCGACAACCAATAAACAAATTGGTGGAATTGGGTTTGCATGTTGCATTTAAAGAGCCCTATACGGAGATGATTTGGATGTCATGTATTATATTAGTTTTTGCATGAATTTTTCTTATGATCAACTTTTACTAAAGTAAAGAATAATAATGGATGGTTTAGTATCAAGTATGTCAAGTTAAATAATACAAAACTGATTTTTTTCACATTTTGTAGTTTCGATAACAATAATTGTTTCCATAACTGTCCCTTATATGTTAAAAGTCTGTTCCAAAATTGCATGGTTTTCTAGATACATAACAAGCTTAATCGGAATTTTGATTTGATTACTTCTTTTGCTATGTTTGGATCTTGGACTTTTGGTTTAAATGCAACTGATGTGAGGTTTCTCCTTGAAATGTACATACAGCATAACAAAGTCTCCATATTTATTCAACATTAGTAATTTTGTATTTTGAAACCACTGGGTCGTTACCTCTGCTGGTGGATCATGTCCCAGAGGGTTTTCACCATCCCAGTTGTCAGACTTGTCTGACATGAAATTTATCAAACTATGTTTTACAGAAATTTGCTGCATTTGTTAAAATTCTAAAGCACTGATAATACGGAAAGGCCTTGAAAAGTATTGCACTTAGTAGTTGTCCCTGCCGTCTGATTTGACTCCCCATTTCGATTTGTTTGGATTCAAGTGCTTCTTTTGTTGTGTTTGGATCTTGGACTTCCTATGTTTTGGTTCTAATGCTACTGATTAGAGGTTAGTCCTTGTAATGTACATATAGCATAAAATTCCCCATATTAATACAACATTACTAATGTTGTACCTAGATTGTTATTTAACTGCCTCTTAAAATTTCATTTTTAACATAATGAGATTTATTCCCATTTGGAATAAATCAGGTTATCTATGGAAATCGGCATTGTACCTTTTGAGTTATCTTGCTTTATCTTGCGGTTAATTCATTTAAATTGTTTTGATGACGTAAGCTAATTTATGGAATTTCTAGTGTAGGAATTTCACGTTGTTAGCCATCAAGAAGGCCGCAAAATTATTTGAGGTTTGAGAAGAAATAATTCGACGGAGTTTTGAAGTATCACACATTCACGCAAACAGAAATGGGTAAGACGGTGAGAATGTCGCAGCGAGTTTCTAGAAGTCCGTATACTAGGAAACGACAAACCAACAACGCAAGAAAGACAGCTGGGGTTCAGCAACAACCTTCACATCGGACACAACAGGCAGGCAGAGAAGAGACGATTTTGTACCAGAGAGAGGCTCCAAACGACCAGTTAAACCAAGTAGCAGCTACTGTGACGGCACAACTTATCCCTGAGATTAGAGGACACATTATGGAGGCAGTTAACTCCTTTAGAAATTCACCTTCAACAGTGGCATCACCAGATTCAGTTAATCAGCCAGCATAGTCAGGTATAACAAGCAATTCATTTAATGGTACACCAATAATCAGTGTAAATGATCAGTTGGGTGTTGATGTTTCGCAACAATTAAGAGAAAAAGTCCTAAATGGTGAATATGTTGATCTTGGGGCTTTACTGGCAAACACTTCGACTGAGCAGTCAAATACGTTAACTCTTGACAGCAATGGATAAATTACATTGCAGCCTAAGCATACTAGGAAAATTAATGACATAAATGTCTGGTTAGATGCCTTTTTAATTTTCACCAGCATATATACAACTGCCCACCCTGACAGCACACAAGGTTTACTTAAAAATATATGTACAACGTCAAGTTAGGAGCTAGTAGGTCCTCTGGGCTTGGCTGGAGGGATTATGATCAGCAATTCCGTTTAAAAAAGGTTAAAAACCCATCTTCATCATGGGGTATTATTGACCAAGAACTCTGGCTCCTCTATATGCATTCGTCAGCTTTGTTAACACAGCCTAGCCAAGGACTTTATACCACCAATAGAAAATGCTATGAGTTTAATAACAAAGGCAGGTGTTTGTTACCAAACTGTCTCTATTTACATAAGTGCCTGAAATGTAATAATTTGCATCCAGCCATTAATTGTAGAGTTCAAGTTAAAAATCAAATAATATTTGGCAAAATGTCAGTTCGGCTGCAAGACAGGGTACGAATTTTCGTTCCTATACCAGAACCAATGGAGGAAGCATCACCAATAAGCAGCAAGATGTTGGTCGACAGTTACCCAATGGAGGACATAAAGAAATTGGGAAAAACCCAAATTAAAACTCATGTACTTTGGAGTACTTTTATTGATAAGAATATTTTAGTTAATGGTTTTATAAATGGTTTTTATGTTGGTTATGAAGGCCCACGTTTACCTACTAACTGTAATAATTCAGTTTGAGCTTACAAGTATGATGCGCAGCTTGAAGAAAAACTTATAGAAGAATTAAAACTAAGGAGAATTGCCGGTACGTTTTCATACAGACCTTTCAGAAATCTTAGACTTTCACCGATTAGTCTCATAGAAAAGAAATCAGGGGGTTATCGTTTAATTCATAACTTATCATATCCCTTCGGTGTCAATAGTGTCAATAGTCATATAGACAAGGAAAATTAGACTGTTCAGTATACGTCTTTTGACAAAGTTTTGAAAACTATTTCTAAGTGTAGTCCTTGTTCTCTTATGGGGCGTATGGACGTTTCATCTGCATTTAGATTACTCATGTTCGGTAATTGTGTTATATACTTTATTTAAACCCCAGCGATTTTGAGTTATTTGGTTTGAAATTTAGGGATCAATTCTTTTTTGATAAATGTCTTCCCAAGGGATGCTCGGCGTCCTGTCAGCTTTTTGAAAAATTTGCTACCTTTATTGAATGGTTAGTCAGAAAACGGACAAAAACATAAATATTGAACATTATTTGGACGACTTCTTCTTTGTTGGGAGAGCTTTTTCCTCTGAGTGTGACAAATTGATGACAAATTTTCGGTTGACTTGTGAAGAGATAGGGATACCTGTGGCAGAAGAAAAAACATTGGGTCCAGATACTGTGTTAGTTTTTCTTGGTTTAGAAATTGACACGACTTTGATGGTTGTAAGGGTTCCCATTGAAAAGTTAATTGAAGCAAAAGAGAAATTGTTAGTCGTATTCAGAAGCAAAAAAGTTACATTGAAAATGTTGCAATCTCTTACTGGTCTGCTAAATTTTTGTGCCAGAGCAATTCCTTCGGTAAGGGCTTTTAATAGGCGTTTTTGTGATGCTATGTGTGGCGTCAAAAAGCCAGATCACTTTCTAAGAGTTTCTGTAGGCATGAAAGATGATATTTCAATGTGGCTAAAATTTCTTGATAACATGTAAATTCGGGAAAAAATTATGTTTGACTGATGAACAGCTTAACCAGTATACTGATAGGAGTGGTAATTCAAATCTTGGCTGGGGTGTTTATTTAGGTGGACATTGGGCATACTATCCGTGGCATATTGAAAGGAGACAATCTGGTGTTATGAAAGATTTGACTTTCTTGGAGCTTGTTCTAATTGTGTTGGCATTATTCTTATTTAAGGATAAATTAATTAATAAGCAAATCATATTTCATACAGACAATCAGTCTTTAGTTTGCATTTTGAATAAAAAATCTTCTAAATCAAAAAGAGTTATGCACTTGGTCCGACCATTAGTGTTACAAACAATGCATATTGGACCCGAGGGGCCGACGTTCTTCCAACTTCAATACCACAAGAATTTCACAAGCTGATCTCGGAGCTGAAATTTAGAGATTAGTGGACGTCTCAGTTGCTGAAAATACAAAGGAAACTTATAGAACAGGTTTATCAGTTTTTGATGCGTTTCGGTTTTTCGTCAGTTTGGCCTCCTCCTGTGTCTCACGTTACAACTTTTATTGCATATCTGTCCTTAAATAAACAAACTTACAAAACTATTAATTGTGACTTGTCAGCAATTAATTTTAGATGTAATGCACTGCTGCAGAATTCAGATTTTTCTCAAAAGTTTTTGGTACATAAAATGTTGGAAGGTTTAAAACGGCTTAATAAACCAAAAGACAGTAGAATGCCAATTACAGAGGATTTACCTATGCGTATTATTGATAATTTACCCAATATTTGTACCACATTATATGAAGCAAGTTTATTTTCTTCAACTATTTCTATTGCTTTTCATGGCTTTTTAGAGTAGGAGAAAAAGTAAACGGTGGCAAGCACACCAAATAATAGCCATTGATCATGTAAGAATTCATTCAAGCGATAATACAGAATTCATCAAAATTGTAATTCCTTATTCAAAGTATGGACAAGATGCTACCATTTAAAATTGGTGAAACTAAATCTAATATATGTCCAGTGAAATTGCTGATAGCATTTCTCGCAAAGAGACCGAACATTCAGGGGCCTCTATTTTGCCATTTCTCAGGGAACCTGTCACTCGGTATCAGTTTTCTGCAGTTTTAAACAAAGTTTTAAATTTCATGGGCGTCGATGCTTCTTTAATTCGTTCGCACTCCTTCCGAATCGGAGCTGCTTCTTCCCATTTTGAGAAAGGTGTATCTGAGCAAGAAATTAAAACTTTAAGGCGAAAGAAGTCTAATGCTTATAAAAGTTATATCCGTCCTTCAGACTAATTTTATTCCGTTACAGTTTTTTTTTTGTTCAAAAATCACTAAACAAATTTTTGAATTATACGCTTAAAATTTCGTCAATCATTTAGTTTTATGATCATTCATCAATATTTTAGTAGATTCACCTTTGAGCCAAACAGACTTTAGATCAATTTGGGTGGTTGGTTCTTCAATTGTGAAGCATGCTTTTATTCATGCAAGACGTTCTTATGATGGTTGTAACCTGGGACTAAAACGTCACAACTGCAGAGTCTGGTGGCAAGGAAAGAGTGGGATGACTTTGGGAGAACTTAATCCAAGAATTTCCTACCTTCTACAGTTTGAAAACCCACCTGATATACTGGTGATACACTGTGGCGGTAATAGCATAGGTCAGATTCCGTTACATAATTTAAGAAGGCAGATTAGAGAAACAATTCTTCAATTAGAAAAAATATTACCTTCAACAAAACTAATCTGGTCTCAGATATTGCCTAGATATAATTGGCGCTATAGTGAAAATGCTAAAGCCATGAATTTTGCAGCTGCAAGACTCAACAATTATGCAGCTTGGTTAATTTGTCAACTGGGTGGACATTACATTAAATATCCAGAACTTTGCTGGGATGCTCATGGAATTTTCAGTAGTGATGGTATTCATTTTGTGGGAAATGATTTGTTTTTGTTTCGTTTACAAGCAGTTCTGTTTGATGTTACAACTTAAGCCTTTCATCAGTTGATATATCGACGGCCACGGGTTTCGGGTTGCGTCTCTACCGCATCGTTGGCGGTGGTCGAACACTATACATGTATGTAAGACGTATTCGACCATGTGGCGAAAATAGAGACACAACATCTAGTAGAATAGAAGTATTTTATATTTTTCATTGCTGAGCCTCTGTTCCCAGGGCCGGCATCCATATTTCTCGTATTTAATTAACGGCCATAATTTTAATAATTGTTTAATGGACATTTAAGTGTTTATAAGAATATAATGGCCGTATAAGGATTAAGGAATTTTGATATTTTATGGACATTTGACATTTATAAGGACTGTGTATATAAGGATAATTTGTTTGATTTACGGGCTCGCCATTTATGCTACTCGGCAGCCCTTTTCATTTTCGTAAGCCGTGGCCGTACTTTTATGTACATTTTCCAATAAATATGTAAACTTAAATACTGGTGTATTCTCTTCGCCCGATTTATCTGAGATAATGAGATTTATTCCCATTTGGAATAAATCAGGTTATCTATGGAAATCGGCATTGTACCTTTTGAGTTATCTCGCTTTATCTTAATTGCGGTTAATTCATTTATATCGTTTTGATGACGTAAGCTAATTTATGGAATTTCTAGTGTAGGAATTTGTGCGTTCTTTTTCACGTTGTTAGCCATCAAGAAGGCCGCAAAATTATTTGAGGTTTGAGAAAAAATACCCTCCCACCCGCCACTGAAAGTTCATATGCAATATGCAGTTTGTTATTTTATTTTCCTTTTTTCTGCTGTGTTTTCTTTATATTTGCAGGATTGATTAGTTTCGATGTGTCACAATGTACCATTACTTTGAATACCCGCTTATACAGACATTCGTCACGGCGTACAAAGAGACAATGCGTCCTCTGGAATATCATTCGTATGTCGAACATTTCAATGTTAATGCTTAGTCTCT
>JARWCS010175056.1:0-14184 GCA_034783895.1 Geukensia demissa | reverse complement strand
TGATATCAAGAAATCGAAATTTTGATATCAGAAAATCATTTCTTGATATCAGAAAATCAATTTATTGATATGAAAAATATAAATATTTTGTGATATAAAAAAATCGAATTCTTGATATTAAAAAATTCGAATTCCTGATATCAAAAAATCATTTTTTGATATCAAGAAATAGAATTTTTGATACATGTATCAGGAATTCGATTTTTTTATATCAGAAAATAGTGAATAAATAGTAAAACGGCACCTCATACGCCCTCGCCCTTATCTAGGACATAAAAACGATCTTTAAAAAACAATTGCATCAGATTTTACTTTTGAAGTCGATACATAGTACATGTGGCCAGACAATAACAAATAAAAGAAGAGACAACCTGTCGATAAATTTTATCGCCAAATCTTATGTAAATATTGTCGAGAAAATAATTAATGGCAAACAAAATTTTGGATTTGATGTAAGTGTATTTTAAAGGGGCATCGACACGAAAAAAATTCTGAATTTTGTACGATATATACGTATTTCATGGAGTAACCTCTCAGCAGCAGCATTGGACTTGAATATAGAAATAGATATGTAGAAGTACTAAATTCACCTGAACTCATCCTGGTTTTTGTATGGTTTGTGTTACTCAAGCTTTGGTTTTCAGTGTAGTGTTGTGTGTACTATGTTTGTCTTTTGTTTTCTTTTTGTTGGCCATGGTCTTGTATATCTTTCGACTTATCGATTTCTGTCTGCCCTTTGGTAGCTTTTTCTAAACAGTTCGAAATAGGAAGCTATTAGTTTTTATATTTAATGAAGGAAAGTAGTAAATATATATATATGTGAAATACAATAACTCACTCAACTAACTATTAAATCTGTGTTAAAGTCCCAAAAATCTGATTTCGAAATAGCAAGCCCTTGCAGTTAAAACGTTAGCAGAATGCCTGCTCTGTGACTCAGTGAATGGAAAAAAATATTTATCGACATTGTAAATTGTAATGTACGAAAAGTTATAAAATGTATCGTCTGCACATCAAAAGTCAGACTGATTAATCACAAAAAAGAAGAAGCATTTTAAACAAACGCAAACACTATCAGACTAAAGATTTTCCTGTTACGATGACAAAGTATTGAAATTAATCGTCTGACAATTCATCACCCTGAATGTAAAGGAAATCTACACTCCATAAATGAAGTATAAAACAAGCACGAAAGGACCAACTTTGTTGAATAAGGGAGTGAAGTGGTCGTAAAAAATCTTGATGTTTTCAACAATGTTGACACGCCATAGACAGATCCCGCTTTTTGCTTGATTAAATTTTGGTATGAGAAAGGGAAAAAAGTAGACAAAATGATTTAAATATCATAAAATGTATTTATGAACTTTGTACATACTTTATGTAAAACCAAACCACAAACATCAAATGTTAAAAATCAGTACATCCCCGAGGTGAAAATGAAAAAATATTTTTTTTCTGGGTGAAATAAAATGGTATCGAGCAAAACATTCAAATGAAATCGCATTTTGCAATCCCAGAGTACTCAATAAATTGATGCGACTTATGGCATTTTCTTTGGTTGACAAATTTGTAATTGCTCGATGTAAAAATGTTGGTAATCCGTTAATTATATTATGATAATTGTTTTATTGTGCAAAAAAACTCTGGTAATTTTCTGGTAAGTTTTGAATGGAAAAATTAAAAGATTGTATGGAATGAATCCATGACAGGACAAATAATCTGGTTTATGGACTGCAAATAGCCTCGGAGACTAGATTTATCAAGCAAAAAACTTCTTCCGTAGCATTTCTTTTCAGTAAAAACATATGATTTAAAAATAATTGAAGTCATAATTTTTATTTTTACCGAAAAGAATTGGTTGCCAATAAAGATTGTATATGTCACAGAGGACATAGGTACCTCTATCATACCTCTTCCACTTTTCTTTAATTTTCGGAGATTTTAATATGGGTAGTATGATGGGTGATTATGGTAGACAATAAACTGCTTAAACTTCCGAAGGGAAACTGGCCTTGGACAACTCGAACAATGTTTAAGACAAAATATGACTAGCAAATAACATTTACATTCATTGCTCAAACTCAGACTCAAGTTTAGATGATTACTTTTAACTTACAGCTTAACAAGAGCAGTATAACTAAGAACAGCTTGAAAAATTTTTTTTTCTTTCTTTCTTTTTATTTTTTTATTTATTTTTTTTTTGTTAAATAGACGGTTTTAATTTCCCCATTTGACCATATGTTTGTTTTCCAGTTACACATTTTTTCGTCGCGTGACGTCTTGTTTTCGAATTTGAATATTTTCTTGAGTTTTAATGTCATAGGTAAGCATTTATCTTTCTCCCATTTCCCGTATTATTTAATGGATAATTTATTGTCGTTTTTAATTTAGTTCGGACATGATATTTGTACATATCGTTCGATCTTTCTGATTTTTTTTTTATTTTCTAAGGTTTCTGATTGCCCTCTTATAATCTTTTAATCCATTAAGAATATTTTTGAATAGACTACCTATTACGATGCAGCATATAATCTTTGCATCCTAAAACTACATCTGAAATATTCATTCTCAGCAATATGGAATCATTTATTTTAACTGTACAGAACATAAATGCTGACATACTTGCACATTGATCAAGGCACAATTTACCGATGTTAGACATATCTCGCTTAAATGTTTCCCAGGTTTCTCTTTTTTGATCACAGTAATATGTTGTATAAAGGATTAGGAAAGACCGATCCAATTAGTTTTGCGACATGTTAAAGATGACACGGTCTGCATTGTTCATTAATATATGTTAGATTTGAGTTTCTTATGTGTATTCAGAATCGTATTCCTTTTGGTTCTTGTCTTGGAGTTCGCAGTGTTTGTCGATTTTTCCCCTCTTGTCTGACCCTTTGTTTTTCTCTGGTCTTCTTACATGTTTTGTTACAATTCACGATTAGAAATCACAAGTTCGTTCTAAGTTTTTAATGTGTATTTGAATCGTATTCCGCCTGGTTCTTGTCCTCGAGATCACCGTGTCTCTGGTCTGACCCTTTGATTTTCTCTAGTCTTCTAAATTGTTTTGTTATGATTGAAGATAAGAATTCACAATATTAAAAATATCTAACCAAAAAGTATTTGAAATCATTTTATGTAATTATGTTAACAGATACAGAAACACAAAACGCATCATAATGAGATAATAGGTTAGAGTTATCCAAAATTTTCTCTTCACGTTTAGCATTATCTTAAATTCAAATTTGCCGCCTATAAGCCAAATACCACTGTCAATTAGGAAATGTAGACCATAGGAATAGATTTAGACTGTCTTACTTTATCTATAGTCGGCAGGAATGGATTCTGATATGTCTTAAACTATCTATAAACAATAGGAATGGATGCTATTATGTCTAAAAGCTTCCATTGACTATAGGAATGGATTATGTACTGAATAAAGCTTTCCATAGACCATTAGACTGATTCTGTACTGTCTTAAACATAGGAATGTATTTTGTATTGTCTAAACTATATAATGACCATAGGAGTGTATTTTTACTGTCTAAAACTATTTATAGACCACAGGAATGGCTACGGTTCTGTACTGTTTAAAAATACCTATAAACGACCGAAATAAATTCTGTACTGTCTAAAGCTATATGTAGACCCACAGGAATCGATCTGTTCTGTCTAAAACTATCTATTCTGTACCGTTTTAAACAGTATACAGACCTTGGCCATAGGATTGGATTTTGTATTAGTGTCTAAAACTATAGATTGACCATAATAACGAATTTGGTATTATCTTAAACTATCTATAGGCCACAGGAATGGCTTCGATTCTGTACAGTCTAACAATATATATTGTGATTTTGTACCTGTCTAAAACTTCCCATAAACAACAGGAAGGGATTCTGTACTGTCTAAATAAATTTGTACAAAGAACAGCGAGAACAACTTTATCAAGACACGAAATCCTCAAACGTTTATCGAAATGGAAATGCATTCTCTACACATTTTTAGCTTACATAGTGTATAAATAAGGTCGTATTGAAAATACTGGAAATACTTTGCTATCATTTTTCCCAATATACAAGTTTACCAATGTTGAATGGATATTGTGAATTTTTATAAGCTGTGTGTACATTTGAAGGAGTTACCTCTCATCAATAGCATTAGAACCAAAACGTAGGAAGTCCGAGATAAAAAAACGTGCAAGAATTACTTGTGCTGCGCGCAAGACAGGAGATGCTTACCCTTTCTGGAGCACCTGATCGCACTTCTGTTTTGTAAAGGAGTTCGTGGATTCCAAGCCTTTGTTCCTTTTGTTTTTGCTTTATCTTTTAGTTTGTTTTCTTTAGACTATGCACATCTGATCTCTCACATGGGTATTCTACACTGGACTAAAATCTAAACGAATCGAAATAGGAATCTAAATCCTGCGGTACTGGACCACTATGTGCAATAGACTTCAAAGCCTCTCCGTATTTTTAGTGCTTTAGGATTTCAACAAAAAACAGATAATATTTGTATAACAGTATTTGATAATTTTCATGTAAGCCAAGTCTGATAACTGGGCTAGTGAATACCCTCAGGGACATCTGGTCCACCAGCAGAAGCAACGACCTAGTAGTTTTAAACTACAAGTTTAAAAATGTTAAATAGATATTGCGATTTTTTGTGTGCAATATGTAAATTTCAAGGAGTAATTTCTCATATGCTCTCAACCAAACAAGTGACACAACATACTGTTACCTGTTAGGTCCCGAACAAGTGTAACAATGTAGGAACTATAGAAACCAGACTTTTTTCGATTCGATTCAAGAAACGAAAGAAAACAGTTGGGCCAGACAAAAGGTGATAATCGAAAGACACAGCAATCTCGAGAAGACAAGCAAGATGGAACATGACACATACGAAAATGAAAAGATATGGATAAATGTCAGAGAGACTGCACTTCAACCACGAGACAAATCTAGAGGTCTTCACAGGGCCTTCAACAAGGGTAAAATACAACTCCGTGTGAAAATCTCTAAATCTCCCAAATAAAAAGCGTGTATGCAAAAAATAATACCTCTATTGACTGAATATTATCAAAAATGTAGATATAACAAAACATTTAACACAAAGACAAACCAATGACCACAATTCCTGACTTTGGACAGGCACTTAAGACATGTGGTGGGGCTAAACTCGTTTAGTGGGTACCCAACCCTCCCTACAACGGGTAATCAAAGAAAAAATCAAAGAAAACCAGTAACCAAAGAACTATAAAAATCAAACAGATTGTTGACTAATCCGACTAAAGAGTAACCTAATCAAAATAAATATACTAAACAAAAACAAAAATACATGCAAAAAAGAAGATACATCTCTAATGAATGCTGGCAGTTACAGAGAGCAAGCTCAGGGTGGATTCCTGGTGATAAAACATTAAGCCTCTCAACACGAGATGTCATCAAACACAGTATATCTGACGATTTAATATTGTGTTGTCAATAAACGTGAAGAATTACAAGATTGGTGCAATGCCAAATTTATTAACATTTGCGTAAGGATGCAATCAGTTTATTAATATGTGTGCCAACAAAAACAGTTGAATACATCGTCGAACTTGTACCTCTTGTAAATAATTTTGTTTAAAGAAGCAACGAGATTCAAGGGGTCATTTTCAGATTTGAAAGCTTTTTATGTAATTTTTCCATAGAACTTAGGATGTGATATCCCTTATCGTATCAAAATTAATTTGCAGCCACATTTTTGCATCAAATCTTTGTATCGGTTTTAAAAATTTTGTAAAAGTCTTGGGAAGCTTGTGTGATCTGTATCCCTGATGCAAAAGTTTACCAGTAAGATGTAGGTAGAGATCATTAAAGCAGAAACTTTGATGTAAACAAAGGCAAAGCAAAATAGTTGTGAAATGTAAACCCATACGAAAGGCAAGTCTCCACCAAGAAACGGGATGTCAACTATAGGAAAATAAAATCGTCTCTTTTATCAGATACATATAAAACCAAATACAAAAACAAAACTAAGAAAAAAAAATGAAAAACCACCAAAAACGAGGGGATATATCAGGTGGTCCGGAAGGGTAAGCAGTTCCAGTCGTTCGTAATATAATTTCTTTTTATTGGCCAGACGTTTATTTCTGCTGAATCGTTGCCTTAACAATATCATATTACAAAAGTAATAACACAGTTTTTATATATCAGTTTTATATTATTCTCTTTGATAATTACTGACCAAGCTGACAGGAATTTTAATTTTTAAAATTACAATAATACAGAATTTTTTTTCAAATTGTCAATTAATAGTTGATCCAAAGGCGCACATCTGAATTGCCAGGTGATTTTGTTTACCAATACTGCTTACTAACTTGCATATCAACCAGTTATAAAATAAGTTAGCAACCCTTATTAATGCATAACACCATTCAAGCTAAACGCTTGATGTCTTGAACGTCTTTTGACAAAACTGAATATAAGGGTATACTACTACTGCCAGCCAATTTTATTTGTAGAACAGTTTAACTCCCGATGTAATGCCATTTACAAAAATTGTTCCAAAAGAAGATGCATATTGTGGCTACAATCAGATGGCACACGGTGGGTCAGTGGTGGACAATCTATTGATAACAATGGAACGAGAACCATCCCAGTTTAAGTGCTAGAAATCAAAATGAAAATTAGTTCTTTGACAAAAAGTGTCCATCCTTGATGGATAACGAAAAATTAATGTTACAATTTCAAACTATCATTCCCACTAAGTTATTTTGCAGGTTTGTTATCGCGTTCATCAATATTGTACTTCTTATTAGCTCACAGTTCATTCAGACTTATATTTAAATTAACAACCAAAAATCTTATACTTGGGAAGAAAAGTTATTCAAAATAAGATTCTCAGAGATTTTAAAAAAAATAGCTAGTTCTGGAATAAAAATAATAAATAGGAATTGAATCGAAATTCAAATTAAGCGGTATAAAACGTTCAGATGATCATTAACATGAAATGTACTGTTGCTTTTGTTATCTATCTGTTACATATACCAAAATGCTTAGAGCAATTGCCTACAGGTCCATTGATTCAAACGTCACAAAAAAAAAAAAATAATAAAAATTAGTTCTCCCTCTTTCCGAAAGCGATTAGCACAAGATATTTTTTACTATGGCATAAACAATTACTTACTCATTGATGTGACAACTGTAAAGCACATGTCTTCATAAAGAGTATATTGATAGTAAGAAAATAATATCAAAACATATATATTTTCTATTTAAGTAAAAAATTTAAGAAATCTCATAATCGAAAGGTCATTATGCAGGTGTCATGCACATCGAAATAGAGTCATTGTGAAAAATAAATGAATTTTTGCAAAATTGCTATAATCTTAATGTCGAAATGACAATTTAACTTATACTTAACCTCCCTAAAAATAGACTTTTGGGTAGTAGATAAACTGACCACAGTTATCAGTTATTAGTTTGGAAAAGCTTTATCTTTATTGTTTTTGCCCCAGTTTTGTCATTTTAAAAATCAGGAAAAAACGAACCGGTTTTCACACGTATTGAAATCCGTATAATAGATTGAGAAAGATTTCTTTGTAAAAATACAATCAAATATACTATATTCAGATCTACTATCATGTTAACTAGGAGCAAAAACTAACTCACATAAGACTAAATATTTTTGGTTGAACCCCCAGACGAACATCAACTAGAAAAAGACTCTATAACACACTTCTTTATAGTATGTCGTGTACTTGCCATTGTTATAATGGATTTTACCATGCTAAGCATAAATTTATATGGAAACAGGTATGGAAGTGTAAAGCATTAAATAAATTACAACAAATCAAAATCTGTATATTTATAGAATCTGTAGTAAACAAAAGATGTTTTGCCAATTCCATCACTCCAGAGCACTTTAGGACCTTTATCAGCGTCCTGCCTTTGACATCATGTCTCGAAGACTAGCAAATGATCCTCCAAGAGAAAGAGCTGGTCTGAATCTGTTGCTAGGCTTTAAATGATTTAGGATCATGTCAATATTTTCATGGCCAGCAATTCCTAAAAAAAGCAAGATTAAAAAGTAGCATTTTATTTCAAGAACAATTTGAAGTATTAGACTGTAAGAGCAGAGAAAGAAATAAACTTAAATAAGTTACAAAATAAATCGAATGATATCGAAAATAATCCTGCAACTGTACTCAGATGGGAGGAGTTTATTAACCCAGTGAAACCCAATGACGTCAGGTAAGGGACAACAAAATCTAATCAAGTGTGTTTACTTCAGTGTATATATAGAATTCTGGGATAAGATTTTGTTGTTTCTGTTGATAGAAAATAATGCTACCAGCTTTCAATTTTTTTTTCGCATGCATTTTGAATACTGTGCATAAAGGCTGTCAAATATATTTCCCAGGTGAACTCAATTTTACGAACGAACTGTTCGTGCATTTTTGTTCATTGGGTCTTGTTGTTAATATATTTGTTTCTCATGCTATGTGTTATTCCCTAATGGCAGGCTTATTATCTTAGTATAACCTTGTAATGCATGTGCCAGGAAGAGTGGTGAATTTCAGGATCAGTCTATCATGCTTCTTCAAAGTCAACAGGTATTGTTTCGTTTAAATTGGCGGTAAAAAGATAAAAATTGGCAATGAAAACGGACTTCGTAGTATGGCTCGTTTTAACCATTAAGTTCAAAATGTGAATGATTAGGCGGATGGGCAAAATCTTTTGGCATAAGCCCAGCTTTGAGTCAGATAAGCTAAATTATGTTTTTTTAAGCTGTTTATTATTCCTTGAGGTAACATTTTGATTTTCGTTCGCTAATATTCTATCGCTGAAAATGACAAAATGGCCGTAATAATATTTCATATATGAAATTTCCATGATGATTAAAAATCCTTAATTCTCTGCAAATTTATAAAATTTATTTTCGTTGAATAAAATAATAAAACTTATTTTGTATCGAATATGCAGTTGATTTGTCTGTATCTGACAGGCTGACGTTTTAATCCTATAACAACCTACACGTATTATTTCTAAACGCAAGCAATTTTCAAGAAACTATCTTCCGGCATTTGAAATATAATTGCAAAATTAAAATGATTTATTATGACAAGCTCTAAGATATACTTGTTTTATATTTGGTTAGTTTCAATCAATTTTAATTAAATCCATTTATGACTTCTTGACAACGCAATAGATTACACAGAAACTACTAAAAATAAATATTTGCTCCTCGTCTGAAGACATCATTGCAGAAATTGTATGTTCGACACCGCAAACTGACTTGACAGTACAGAA
This sequence comes from Geukensia demissa, assembly GCA_034783895.1. Lineage (NCBI taxonomy): Eukaryota > Metazoa > Mollusca > Bivalvia > Mytilida > Mytilidae > Geukensia > Geukensia demissa. The sequence goes on along the minus strand of JARWCS010175056.1, from coordinate 4,891 downwards.
TTTCGAGATTATACGGATCTTTTCCTATAGGGTAGCGATTAACAAGAGCGTATCTCCCCAGTACATCGGAATTTTACAGATTTAATAGGTTTTTTATTCGTCTATATGTACATTATTTGTTTTCGTTGGAGGGATTCATCTTTGTCTTGTTTTTGAAATTATATTGTCGATCGACTTTTCCCCTTTCGAGTGGCCCTTTGGCGTTCTTCTTTAACATGCAGATATGGCATATTTACAATCGGCTTGATTCTATAGTCTGAAAATCACATAACAATTAACATTCACAGAAGTTGATGTGTTTAAATCTATGATACAGTATCATAAGGATATTTTCAATACGCGATATACCGAAGTAGAAAACCAGCAACACATTAGCTTCGTTGCAATGAATTGCACACATGTTTTTCAATAGCACTTTATATTCGCAAAATCCCACACTGAAATCCTTAATGAAGATCGACATTACAGATGTAATCTAACAGTGTACTTATTCCTTGGAATTTTTCCGTTTCCAAACTAAAAAGTTACAGTTATCTCCCTTCTGGAAACAATTTGTGTTATATTAAAAAAATATATATTTTACTCAATTTTTTTTACTAAATAGTAACTTCTGAAACTTAAAGAATATGATATTATTCTTTCAAATTTCCCTTTCGAAGAATGTACGAGGATTTCAACTACATGTAATTGTTTTGTACTACAAACCGACAAAGAAGACTACCATTTTTAGTTTTTCCCGAAAATTGTTTAAAAAGCTATCTTATTTTTATTTCAAAATCATATATGTGATTTTCTTTCTCCTTGCATTTCGGCTATAAAATATAACTTTTCACAAAATGTCAATCATGAACTTTGACATAATTGATCCTCTTGAATCATTTATTAATTAAACGATTAAAAGATAAATAAAATATCTGCTAGCAGCTGATTCTATTATTTCCAAAATGAAATATAATCTTGTCAGGTTACACCGAATTTGGAATTCTACAGCAATTTAAATTGAGGTCAATTGGTTTTGAATAGGACGAACTACTGATCCATCGTTTATTGTTGAAACAGGCAGCTTAGATGATTTTGATTGCTGTGGATGATTGTTATATTCTTAGAATGGAAATAATGTGTAACAGTTAAACTAATAATATCAAATTATAGTTTAATACGTGAGCGAAATTTCATAAACCTAATATTTACATTTGCAATTAAGATTGAGATGTGATTTGCGTAAACGTCAAATAAGAACGGAAACGGTTATATTGTTAGTCTGGTTTTAACCAAAAAACTCTAAATTTTTAAAAAATTTTGACGTGCAGTTATTGTTTAATAAGCTCATATGATAAAGTCCATTTCTGCTTTTTGACATGTCTGTATATCTATCAATTTCAGACTTAAACAATTAAAAAAGATTAACAGAAATGCATACGTAATCGTTTTTCAAGAAAAGAACACAAAGCAGCAATCGATGGCATTTAAACAGGTAACGATAATACAAGAAAAAGGCTAAGAAAGTTTGTCTAGTTCTAAAATTTGTATTATTTGTCTATAACTTGATCATAGTATGGACATTAAAAATATAAAAAGTCATACTATTTTTTGCAGATTTACTATTTTTCTATTCCATGAAAACATTTTTTCGAAAAATTCTTTTGTTCTTTCAGCCCTTGGTTGCAATACGAGTTTGCCGAACATTTCAGATGATAAACAACCTCTAAATTTAAAATTGTTTCTGTTGAAACACTTCGACATCAAATAAAAAGAAAAATTTTGAAAACCAATACAATGATCGCTTTCATCACAAATAAAATATAATTTAGTTTAAATTTAAACTTGGTGTCACGTGCTCGACAGTATCAAAACGTTACATGTAATGAACATTTTTGATAATCAAGACAGTAAATCTATGAATATTTTGATATTATAGATAACTATTCGCTGAAACAATTCTTAACCATGGAAATTTGAAATCTGTGAGCAGACCCAACTGGGTAAATAAACATTAGAAAATAGATTTTAGTTTCATTTGATACAAACTATCCAACTTTTAAAGTATGAGAGACACTACTAAAATCGAGCAATTAGCACTTATTTTGTAAATAATTAATTCGTTAAAAATTTCTAATGCCGGAATACTCATTTTACCGTTGAAAATCGTTTTGGGACTGATGTTGTCTAGAGCATCATATTCGCTACGTTTTTACTAAACATCCATTTTCATGTCTGTGTCTGATATTATCTGAGGTGTAATTGACTCATTACCGTTGATGTTAAAACTAAATGATCTGGTTTTCGATTAAAGGAGCAAAATAATTATACTCAAGTCACTACAACATTGAAGTTTGCTCCAACTTCGTTGTCAATTTTAAAAAAATCCCAATATTTCAACAAGCTTATATTTTTTTTTATAATTTAACGCAACTTTTAAATAGTACAACTGAGTGTCCAATGCTGTCACATACACAGCCTCCAAGCTTTTCTGTTGAACAATTCAGAATTTTTATAAATTTTATCAGATTGTAGGGATTTAGATATTCGCTTTGCCACATTTTGTAAAAATTGCAATCTAAAATTTCATATTTGGCATGGTAAATGTTAAAAAAAGGAAGGAAAATATAATTTTTTGTGCCTTTACCTTTTCCCAATGCAATACGTTTATACTAAGTTAAACCCATACAGCTTGTTCTTTACCTAAGTTCAGAGTAATTTTAAGGTTACAGTTCTTTGTGTTTTGTTTTATTTGCTTTAGTTTTTTATTTTAAGGCCTTTTAATATCATTTCTCTTCTCTTCCATATAACTCTACTGAAATTTGAACTGATAACATTTAGATACATAAAGAACATATATCCTTCCCTACATACTAGTAGCTGTTACTAAGCTTCTTATTTACCTAGTCGTTTTGTTCTGTTTCTTCGGACATCTGGGCGGACCTTTGATATGTACGGTACTATGGTCTCTGAAAAAATTAAATATAATGAAAAATCCTCAAATTTGTATATCAAAAATGTATTTAATATGATATTGGAAATAGGCTCATGATCCCTAAAGCTTGTTTGAGAAATGATATTGCTTGAGCTATGATATGGTATGACCAAAATTATCATGAAGTTAAGATTTAACCGTTTAATATGTTGCACCACTGTGCCCAGAAAGATTTTAATAAATTTCAGCATAACATATCATATACATTTAAAATGCTGAATGTAATTATCAATAATAAAATCACATTGTAGACCGATACAAACATCATAAGATTAATGAAGCTGATAGTCTGTCAACAATGTAGTGTGGTAATGACAAAGAAGACAAAAGCTATTTCCGAAGTGTTTTACCAGTTGTCAAGCCCTTCCTATCGTAGCAACATACTAAGAATTTAACACCTTCTTTGTTATCAGATTTGACATTTCGTGAATATAGCATTACATTATTCGGATAAATTCTTGGGATGGATTAACACTGTTATTGTTTTTGTTTTTTTTTCTTCATATTTCCTGTTTGTATCATTTCCAGGATTAATCCCCAAAGTAATAACACAAGCCATTTAGTTAAACAGAATATTTTACTTTTTTACTGATGTGATATTATTCATTTGAAACTTGGCATTTAAAAAAAATAAGTACAAAATTCTGGAATTGTTATCTTTTATTCAAAAGCTTTTTTCCCTTTAAAGTTGATTGGAAATATTCTTAAATAAAAAGAGATGCTCATTGTGATCCACATGACACTGTTCTCTAAATGTATTTGTATCCCATTATCAAAAATTAAAGTACCAAAAAAAGCTAAATTGGCGACGGAGGAGGGTTCTTGTTGCTCAATTTTAGTTTTTTGTGATGTTCGTTATTATTTGTATTTACCACCTCGTAATGGTAAGCGTGCTAGCCTCGAGTGCGGAAGGTTCGATCCCCAGTCGGATCAAACCAAAGACATTCAAATTGGTATTTGCTGCTTCTCCTCTAGCACGCAACATTAAGGAGTAAGAGCAAAGTCTGATCGCCCCAGAGTCAGAATAATGTGTCTGGAAAAAGTGCTATATCTTCCTGCGGACTGTTGCGTTCGTGAACTAGAACGTTAAAAATCCGACTCAGAGTGTTGGTCTAGTACAAGCAGGGCTCATCTTTCAATAATATACTCTCGTCCTGAATATGCGTGAAATATCTGCCGCGGAACGTTAAGCAACATTCGATCAATCAATTATTTGTATTTTGTTCTGTTTTCCCTTGAATCATCATTTCCACTTGTCTATTCTTTGACTGGAGGGCTTTTTTGTCTTTTGGCATTTTTACCACTTTCTTTCTCACTATACTAAAAGGAATTCGAAGATACCAAAGGGCAGACAGAAATCGTTAAATCAGAAGACATACATGACCATGGTCAACAAAATGAAACGAAATAACAAACATAGAACACACAACCCTACACTACACTAATGGATTTTTTTATGATTTCCGAATAATTTGTATTCCTTTTTCCTTCAATCACGTAAATTTAGTAATTACGCAATAAATCTCGAATTAGAATTGGTTTTATTGATGCTATATGCATATGTTTAAATGGTTCTAGAAAACACTTCAATGTATAATGAGATCGCCTCGGTGGTGCAATGGTTATCGTGCTCGCCTAGAGTGAAGAGGGTGGTGGGTTGGATCCCCGGCCGGGTCAAACCAAAGACATTAAAATTGACTGCTAAGCCCGCAGCATTTAGGAGTAAGAGCATAGGCTGGTCGGCCCATAATGTGTCTGGGTAAACTGGCACGTCTTCCTGCGGACTGTTGCTTTTGTGAGCTAGCACGTTAAAAATCCGGCTAGCATTCATCATCACTCATCATTAATATGCTCTCGTCCTGAATATGTATGAAATATTTGCCACTGGACTTTAAGCACCATTCAATCAATCAATCA
>JARWCS010174945.1:0-14184 GCA_034783895.1 Geukensia demissa | reverse complement strand
CCGATGATACTTGTGTAAAATCTTTCCATCGTTCTACTTCTGTCCTAACTCAACTTTGAAGTAACCTACCAACTACCGATGATACTTGTGTAAAATCTTTCCATCGTTCTACTTCTGTCCTAACTCAACTTTGAAGTAACCTACCAACTACCAATGAAACTTGTGTAAAATCTTTCCATCGTTCTACTTCTGTCCTAACTGCACCAGAGAAGGCCGCTACGATCAACTTGTGGGCTAAAACTGTCTTTCCATTCTTTGTGATAAATGAAACATCACATAATGTCTGGTCCTTGTAAAGCTGATACAGATAGTCTTTCAAAGCAGAGAAATGGTGGTCTTCTTTAATGCCCTTCATCATTTACCAGTACCGACAATGTAAACAGATCAGATGCTTCAAAAAAACGACAACCATGGCCACAGGTTCTGTAAAAAATTAAAACTTTAAAATAGAATGGTTTAAAAAACTGGAAGTTAATATTGATAGAATATGTGATACAATCTCAAACCTCCTTTTCAGACCATTAAAAGTACTTGGCATGTTTTCAAATAGATACCGGGTAGGTAAAAATTTCTTTTACTTGAACAGTTTTAAATGGTCCCTTAGATGTTGGAGAATCTATATATATTGTAGACTATTGAATAAATTAATAAAAAAGCTGCATTTTACCTATGGACATTGAAGTAAAAAGATGGTTACCTTTTGTTCTAGGCCAAATGGATAAAAGTTCTTATATAACAAGGATGGAATAGTGTTAGATTTGGAAATATTTTTGTTTCTCTCGCAAGAATATAGGTTGTATTCAACATGCTCAATGTAAAACAGTCTCCCAGGTCAAGGAAATGGTATAATTTTTTCTCTCATAACTGTAAAGAAACATTGTCTATATATGGGGATTATTCTTTTTTTTAAATGAAACTACAATAATCAAATTATTTAATGCAAAATTAGGTAAAATTCACTCCATGCTAGTTATTTGAATAATTCATTTAGGATATGCCAATAACCATGATACAAAAGAACACTGGTATTTAAGAAATATTTTAATTAATGCAGAAAAATAACAGATATACATTAATCAATAATAATTTTGAGATGTGATTTTTTTCTATTTCATGGCTTATAAATTGAATTAACCTTATTGTTCATATTAAACTCTTTATTTATAGCAAATTACACCCATATGGGTCAAGCTACATTATAACACATTAAACAACAGTATCAAATATATACAAAATATCATGAATAAAACACACACACAAAAAAAGTTTCTGAGAACGTATGACTGATGTGGACCCTATTTTTGCAATTCTAAAATGCTTCACAATTCCTTCATGTCCTTGTGACCTAATTTCCGTCTATAACTGTTTTTTTTATTCACTAATTGTAAATTATTCCTAGAACATAGTACAGTGCTCTCCACAAATGAAATTGTAGGATTTAGTCCCTCTATGAATAATCATGTTCTTAATAGGGCATTATCCTCTTGTTCAACTACATTCATGACATTTGTAATGAATAAGTTGTCATTTATTAACACCTGTGTTCATTTTATTCTATATAGCAGTAATACAAATCAGTTACTGGTAGTTAAAATGTGAAAACTAAAAAATGAAAATACATGTAGATTTCAAATAATATTTACAACATTTATAAAAATTTGATAAAAGATTAAAATCCATATTCTTTTTTGTTCTTGAAACATGCATTTCCTGCATGTGTGCTGGCACTATGCAACAATTATAGATGAAAATAAATTTCAAATTAATACTAAAGATGACTTAAAATTAAGAACAAAACATATTAATTCATTTTCTGTGATATCTATAGTTATTGCAATGCAGTATGAATAAATTTTAACTTCACACGTCCTTTTCATATCTCTTAAATATCATATGCTTTGATGTTTGAATATCACATAAATGCTCAGGTTAGCTATTATTTGTTAGATTTGCAATTGCACAATGAAAAGATTAACAGATTTTTACAGTAAAAAAAATGGAAAAAATCATACCATTCCGAGGTCACTTTGCTACATTTAAATAAAAATATATTCCTGTAATCCCACTCCAGAAGCAGTACTTAATATTGAAACCTTTATCTTATTACCAAAGAACAAAAAGATCACATCTTCTCACTTGTGTGTTTATAAGTATAATGGCAGTTAAATAAGTTTCATACAATTTATTGCAAAACAATAGCTCCTAATTAGTTACTTTACTGACCAAACATTTAAATTGAACTAACTAAAATAATAATTACACCAGAAATATCTTGATCACTTTACAATGTTCTAAGTTTGTAAGAACAGGACAATCTCTTTCTTCATCTCGATCTTATTCATGAAGAAATAGATTATCATGTTCTTACATATACTAATTCCATTTTCCTTCCTATTCTGGCTATAAGAACTTTATTGATTTTACATTGTGTCATTTAACACTCGTTGAAGTTTGTTATTCTTTCCAAACATGTAATCCAAAGTTTGTACATACTTACAAATTTCCATTATTTTTTTAAATGGTACTGTTGTGTTAAATTATGATTTACTTTGCTTTCTTCAAAAATTATTGTGTTTGTTACTTAGTTTTTTTATTTTATTTTGTAAAACTCATTGTACAAAAAAAATCCCAAAATCGTTAAATGATCTAAAACCATACTAACAACTTTCTATTTGAACAAACTTGAAAAAAATGTTTCTTTAATACATGTATTGTAAAAGGTGATTTGTCTTCAAAATAAAAAAATAAATAAAACTTTTCTTCAATCATTAACTTTACTAAATTCAACTAAATTAGGCTCTTTTAAAAAAACTCTTTGTTTTATATTATAAATTTTTTGCATTAAAACTACTTGTTTAAAAGTTGAAATAATCTAATTTACATTTTCCTAGCTATTTTTGGTCTATTCACCTTTTATCTGTAGTAAATTTTCAACCCAAACCAGAGACATATTATACAATATATTGTATTTTATGTCTATACCCCGATCAACAGGCTGTATCAGGTAATTAACTTGCAATCACCAAAAATACACAACACTTCTGCTATGGTCAGTAGTATGGATTACTTAGATAGAAAGAAAGGATATGGTGTAAATATTCATGACACAAAAATCTCATAATATACAAGTAAATTCAAAGCAAAGGAACAGCACTTTGACTGCTGTTGTTCATCTCAAAGTCACAGCAAGGCCTTCAACACGGAGTAAAAACTCCCACCTCACTGCAAGATCAAGACGGCCCCTAGCACCGGTTTGAACAGAATTCTTTGCTACACTACATCTGTGCATTGAAGCACACAAATGCTGGGTAAGGTCAACAAATTACAGATATGCACAGGCAAAGAAATCTAATAAAATCTGTCATAGGTTGCCAGACAGTGATACATACAAAATTAAACACACACAGGGCACATCAACATTTTGTTAAATGACTTGGCTGTTTAAAATAGCTTGAACAGGGCAGATAATAAACAGATGAACTCAACTGCTAGATAATTTTCAATTTAAACACTGGCTGAAAAAGGAGAAAATGAAGGCATACACATAGAGCTGGTCATCTCAAGAATAGTACACCATAACGATGATAACTGTCTCCCTGTCTGCAAAGTCTTGATCTTGCTGCAAGATTTGGATTGGGTTTCATAATTTTTGAGAAAGTAAATCAGTTCCAGTTAACTGCTATCATGTCTATTTATCCAATTACCTGAAGGTAATGACAATTGGTCTCTGGTAATATATGTGCGCAAAAACCACAAAAATCCAGATAAACTAGTATTACCCATTATAATCATGATTCTTGAATTTTTGTGGTTTTGGTGTGCCATAGAGATGTTCAACATATTTGCCTATTTAGACACATGTTAGACATTAATAAACAACATGATTTTTATCACCTACAGTTTCCATTTGACTGTGAATTTGTGTAGTATTATATTGTGTGGCACTGATTCATTATGATGATTTTCAATGCTGTGCTAGGCTGTCAAATTGAGAAATTTGTTTTTTTAGGTGTCAAACCACTAATTCACCCTAAAAGTTAACACACAAAATTAGTGCTAAAAATACAAAATATAGTCCAATTCAGTATGCTGTATTTTCAAGAACAGTTTATGGATTTTAACAAAGGAAATCTTCTTTGAAAGATAGATGTTTCAGGATGAATTTGAGCATAGGTTTGATCAGTTTTATTTTTGAAATATGGCGGCATGTTCCAACAAGGCGTTACTAACCAACCTTTCCAGGAAATAATAATGTGTTTTTTAACAGGAGTGTGCCATGGGAGACAGCATTTCACTAGAAGATTTTAAACCTTTCATGATTTTTTGTGGGATGATAGGGGAGATTTGCCTAATTGCGGATAGTTTTTTTCAAAATCGACTTTAAACATGCATGGTTGCTCTAAACATCAGTACAGGGAACCAGGCTGCATACTCCTTCAATGAGCCTCACAAGTAAAATATATTAATTATGTTATCTACAATTAAATTGGTCAAATATTGTGGTTAATCCAATCAAATAAGTGAAACTGAAAATCATCTGAAAGCAGACATTCTCCAAAAGGGGGAGGGGAAATGTGGACAGACTGTAAATAATTAGATTGAAGCTTCAGACCGAACAACAAAAATATGCAAAAATTTCTGCAAAAAAATAAAAGGTTTCTCTAAATATTCATTTGCTTTCATTAAAATTATAACCAGAATTTATATTTATTTAAATTATAATAAAATCATCCAAAATATGGCGACCATTTTTGTGAATGTCGGAAAATTGTGGACAAATGTTAAGGGGATTTCCCACAAAAACATGTGCTTTTAAATATCACCCGACATTTTAGATCTCAAAATATGGGTTTTAAGTAGTTCCATTTTAATGTATTTCTCCTTTTTGATACAACTTGATATAATTAAGTTCTTCAAAAGAGTAAAGAGCACTGTCTATTTGAAACTGACTGTTAAGTTCTTCAAAAGAGTAAAGAGCACTGTTTATTTGAAACTGACTGTTGCATTTGTACGCCATCAGCAAATGAGCGAACCTTCTCTAGCCAAGACATGCACGAATCAGTGTATATATGGTCTTTGCCAAGTTAAAGTAAAGGTAAAAGGGCTAGATGAATTTCAACATTCTCAAATTTAGTTGAAAATCTTAAAGAAATTAATTATACTCTATGTCAGGCTTTTGTGAAGAGTGATTTTCGAGCTTTATAAAATTATTTGTGGGTTTCTGCCTTTGTAATTATTTCTAATCAAAAGAAAGAATTATCCCACAGTTAAGGGTTTATGTTTTACGCTATGAAACAACATTTTACGTACTATTATATGCCCCTGAATTTCTCTACCGAGATTTAACATTGAGGGTCGGCCATCTTCGTTTTGGGCTGGAGCGCTTAAGTTTGACTTAGATAAGGTAATTTTAAAAAATGCACACATTTCTTTTTTTTCGGAACTTCTCTTGCAATTCATATAAGAAGAATCACCCTCAATTTTCCATTCAGGTGCGCCTCAAACGATTTTTGCAAGTTATCTTATTCTAATTTATTTACTTAATTATTATGCAGCGTTGACAATATGTACTCCCGGTCTCGTGCAAAGAGCCACTTCCGGCAAACAAATGGCCGAATTTACAATGTTAAGTCCCCGTAGAGAATTTAAAACTCGGCACTGCTTAAAATACATCATGATTGCTAAAAAGTATTATTGCAACCTATTTGCACTTTTTTCAATCTACAAAATAAATACTATTTTATAAGAATAAGGCAGACTGTTTTTCTTTCATAACGTTTTTACCCCTTCCAACAAACTCTGACATAGAGTATAAAACCAATATTATGTCATATCACGATAAAGTAATTTAAAGATAAACAAACTGTCCTACATCTGAATCTTGAATTGACGACGACAGTGTAATGAACAAGCATTAATAACAAAAATACTCTAAGATTGTGAAAGAAATAAAATTTAAAATTACATTGTCAATTTCCACTGTCACACTTATGGGGTTTTCTAAAGAAATCAAGTATAAGAAAAAAGGAGAAATAGAAAAGTGGACTCTTAAGTTTACCTTGTTGAAATTTTGTGAAAATGGTGCAGTAATGAAGATATTATTCCACTGTACGAGTATTGATAATTATTTTTGTTTGCGTTCAACTAATCACTATCTTAAAATATAACCTTTGCAAACCAAAATGACAAAGAAACTGTAAATTATTGTCCAAAGAGATATTTAAGGGTGAAATATATGTTTATTGTCTATCATTTAGGTTTTTGCTGTCTAGTTTTAGAACAATCCAGGATTGACCATAATCTGTGGATTGTAGTCCTAAAAGACATTCCCCACAATTACTAAGAATTAAATTCATCTAGCGACGTAGTGACACATTGATAAAAATATCAAAACACATTTCACCGTTCAAAATCTTAAATTGCCCTTTTTCGATAACGTCAAATCACCTATTATATCATGTCCTTATAGAATATCTAGAATAAATGTAATATTTAATTACACTGTAAATCGGAGATTATGTAAGATCTGAATTAGAGATTATCCTTATCCAAAATCTTTAAACATTGTAGACGACCAAGAGGTATTAAGCTTTCTGAAACAGTAAAATAAAAAATTACCTAAATAATTATTCCAACTTCGAAAATTGTGTCGTAAAGTCAAACATGACGCTCACTCATCTAAAATATTGGGATTCAAAGTTACCAGTCACATTAAAGCGTATGGATTTAATGGAAACAATTTGAATATCATTTTATCTCAGCGTTCAAGTAGAACTAAAATTTCTTGTACTATAACTAGCATTAGAAAACTTATAATAAAATATTGTAATAAATCTGAAATAATAGTATTACAATTAATGAATTGAGAAAAATTCACTGGAATGTTTAGAAATAATTGCGATCTTTTAATATACAAAACTTTTCATACATTATCAATTGGGATTTTGATAAAATAGATGTAAAATAATAGTTGTTGTAACAGTGACTGGTTTTTTCTCCGATGAAAATATATAACTTTAAACAATTCATTTACTGCCCCTGCGAGGAGAAGATAGAATCAGATAATTTTCTTTATGACAACATTAACTTCAGGTTCGGCAATAAAAGGAGTAGGTACATATTAAGCCCCATGTTTGGCCCAAATTTAAGATTTTGTGACACAAAAATAAGTTGTATGAAAATGTTGTTTGTAACCGTCTTTTAATAATTCATAACAGATTTTTGTATAATTTTCCATTTCGACAAAACGACAGGGTTTACTTCACTTTTTAACAAGAATGTAACATTTTCTGTAAAAATACTAAATTTTTGGAGGTTTTTCGTTCAAAATATTATAGAATTGACTAAAATATTACGAAGATATTTTAAATAAACAAGTGTAATTAATAGATCTTTACTTGTGCAAAGTTTGGTTCTGATGTTTATGTGCGCTCTTTATTAAAATCGACAAAATTGTATCAAATTTTGCGTCAAACTAGGTAATTTCTAAGTAGTATCATATTAAAAGCAATTTCAATATGCCATGTGACCTTTGTAGAACAAATAAACTACAAAAACTGTTGGATTATCTTTTTGTAGGCATTATTTACTACAAACGATACGAAATAATAGCTATTAGGCACTTTTTATTTTGAAGAAAAGTCTGTGGCCAAAAATATGCATTAACGACCCTTGTCCTTGATCGACAAGAGGTATGAATTCCTATGATGTAACAACTATGCTGCTAATAGCCGACTTGTTCCTTTATATTTTGGATCTAACTTTATGGCCAAACTCTACAAAGACCCTTTCAAATCTAACTATATATACCTAACGCTTTCTTGATGATATCTTTGCACTAAATTACACGGTCTTCCCAAGATATGTCTCTTTCATTTCATTTTGTTGGCCATGGTCTTGTCTGTCTTCCGACTTAACGATTTATGTCTGCCCGTTTGGTATCTTCGTTTTCCTTTCATTTGTCCTAAGGATTAAACTTTGAACAAAGATTATCAGAAGAACAGCAATAGTCCGTTTATTCAATATTTTTTATTCTTTCATGCAGAAATCTTTTTTTATCAATGACCAGCAATTAATTGACAAAGTTGAAATGCTTCCGTTAGTAACACAGACGAGTAAGGTATTTAACTGTTTGCTATAGGTTGATTGATTGTTGGTTCCTTAACGTCTAGCATGCATATATTTCATGCATGTTCAGGACGAGAGCAAGTTCAACAATTATCAAAAGTGGGGGTGGGTGGGACACAACAGGGCAACGGTTTTTGATTAACACTGGAAAATAATATGAAAACGTGTAATATTTGATGCTGCTCATTACTCATAGCTTTTTAGCTAGATCTACACTACTTGGTACTAAATTACTATTACATTCATTTATTTCTGCTACATTACTTAACCTTTGATTTTTGAACACGAGAAAATCTCCCTTTTCTGTATTTTTTAAAAAAAATCATTGACTTGGTTTTATTGACATTAACTGTCAATGTCACAGTATTCAATATTTTTGAACAATCAAAAACAAAGTCTAGTTTTTGGTCTTATTTGATAACAAGATCAACAGTGAAAAGTAGGCTGCTGAAATTATAAAATAACACTTTTAGTGGGGTATAAATACCCCTCCTAAAGATATTATCCAATTCGTTAATAAAAGTAATGAGGTACTCTTTGAATGTCCGCATCTGACACCACCTCTGAATTTAAAAAAAATAGAGTGTTAAACTTTATACTCTATTTCCACTAAACCTTACTCCGTAGAATGGCATATAATACTCTCTAGGTATTCTACAGGCTTTTTGTACAAAACCCACCAAAGATAGTTATCTCCCTTTTACATTGTAAATCCCAGAGACTTTTCTTTTGCACCAGGTTCATTTACCATTGAAAAGTACATAAAAACAAAAATAGTTTCTGTTAAGACTCACCAAGATTCATCCTTTTGCAAAATATTATTGAGATTAAAAAATGATAAAACTTTTTACTTTTAAAAAGACATTACATGGAGTGAGGTTAACAGACAGTAATCAGTTTATTTAGCAGTCCATTTCCCCATAACGAGTCAAACGCTATTCAAGATATGGAAAAGTATCCTTTGTTTATATTAAATTAAATATATGTTAATTCATGGAGATATTACCTCCATGGTTAATTAAAGATTTATAGATAAATATATTGTCTTAGGTTCTATTTTTGTCACGAAACCCAAACTGACTAGTATAACATTTGGCTCTTTATCAATGCACACGTCTTTCACTCAAGAGTGCACTAAAACTTTTAAAAATCATCAATGAAATTCTACTATAATTGCTTAATTGATATTGGTATTTTGTAACACATTTATTATCTCCGCTTTTATGTATAACTATGATGTAACACTGTTTGGAATAACAACCTGTACTAATAAAAGATTAAATAACGTAGCATATAACGATGATGTGAAGAAGATGAAAACTTGTTTCTTAGATTATTACAAACGGGATGACTTCAATTTTCCTATTGTAAACTTCCAGCTTTATGTTTTATGTTTAGCAGTTGATTCGAAACTTCGTGCCTGTTCCAAGTATCAGGATTTTCTGAAGAGAGCATTACTGTTGTCGCATAAATTACTTTAACAAGGATACATCCAATTCAGGTTGAAACAGTCCCTCCTAAAACTCTATGGTCGTCATCATGCATTTGTTCATCTATATGGTATAACTGTATCTCAACTAGTTATGGACCTGTTACTGATAAAACAACAGTAAGTTGACCTCTTCCCGAATGGACGTTAACCCGGATTAGCGTTTAAAATCCCACGACGGGTGTTGCGCGTAGGACAGGTGGTGTTTATCCTTCCGGACACCTGGTCATACTCCTTGCGATTTCTTCCTGATTTGACAAGTATTGACACTACCGATTTTTACATTTTGATAAGACACTGATTTTGACAATCAGGACTCCACGACGGGTGCTGCGCGCAGAGGGGATGTTTAACCTTCTGGAGCATATGATCCCAATACCGTTTTGTAAAGAAGTTCGTGGATACCAAGCTTTTATTCCTTTTATTTTCATTTTTATCTTTAAGTTTGTTTCAAATTTGTCTTGTCTCTTTGAACTATGCACATTTGATCTCTCACATGGTTTTCTACACAAGACTTAAAAATTGTAAGCTTAATTGGTCAATTATTGCTTCAATTGTATTGTCTCACATTTTATTTTTTTTACAACTGCCTTTCTGTATGGACCTTTTTCCATTTTTGAATGCCTGATGGAACCCAACCTATATCAAATTTATTCTGATTTGGAATTTCTTATGGCTGTCTAAGAAAATTACACAACATCACCTTTTTCTATACTGATTGATATATAATAAATATTCCATAGTTACTTCTCAAATGGCTGGCTTTTTGATAGATGTAAGCAAGCTATGAAAGTATTACTACAAAAATTAAATGTTTTAAAATGGATAAAACCAAAAGCGTTCGTTAATATAACATTACATCAGCAACCATCCTTTAATTAAAAAACCAAGGTAAAACGGTATTACCTTTTTTGAAAATGAACAATCTATTTTTCTAATGATTCACAAGGTCATAGGAACGTCTTCGGATTGAATGTTCTAAAAATGTATTTAAAATATGTGTTTTCAAATGAAATTTGGAGACAATTATTTTATATAGGCCATTTCATTTAGTTAATAGCTAACATAGGAATATATTTTATTAAGTTTGTTCATTGTTGCTGTCGTTTGTAAAAGATAAAAAGATTTGATTTAATACATTGTTTCATATTAAAACGACTAAACATAAAGAGAACCAAATATAGAAATAAAAACATTGATGTTCAAAATAAAAGTACATATTGTATTAATGTTAAGTTAATATGTTACGTATATATACTTTAAAGTGTTTTTCTCAAAGCTATGTCTTATCAATATATCTTTATACATTTTATCCCTCTAGTATGTAAGGCTTGGGGCCTTCAGAAGTTTTTAAATGCAACAATTGAATATTTGTCTTAGAACACAATAAAGCATTTTTTTAAGAAATAGACATGTTTTATTCTTTTAGGTTTTTGTTTCATTTTCTTTAGAAAGAATGTTCTTGATTTTAAAGTTGTTTCACGTGAAAATTATGTATGTTCCAATAATCATGGGTATATCGTAATAAATGAAGTAATAGACATTTCTAGTAAATATCTTAAACATTGAATACTAAATGATTTTGTTTTGTTTCGTTTCTGTGCCGTTTAATTCCGTTCCTTGAAATTATGGCTTTAGACGTAGCAAATTGACAACCTAGTAAGATTGTTAATTTGAAAGAAGTTGTCGTTAACTAAGGTTTTACCAGACAAGTTTTCACTGTTATTATTGCAAAAGTATCTTTCAAATGTTGCATTTTCTATTGAGACTCATTTTTTCTCTTTGTTGTAAATTGTCGATAGCCATTGAGAATAATTATACTTTGATATTTTACGCTTCTAATAAAGAATATTTTTCTGTCTTTATGTCTTGTAATTACTAGGACGAATGGTCATTGAAATTGGAAAAATATACATCTTTATAATATAATTTTTCTTCTTTTTATTACCCTTCCCAATCTATAAAAATGACTGATGTCTTTTTGTATCTTATAAAGTATCATCTTGTGTGTTTTTGTCGTTTATATCAACTAAAAAGTATAAGAATGTTTCATTGTCTCCATGGAGATTTAAATGTACAGAGATGTACGACTGAGAGAATTAATTAGACAAAGAGCCTGTAATTACCGGCTAGTTAAGTCATAAAATAGGGACGGAAACAAAAGCCAGATGATGACGATGAATAATATTCAACCTTAACAGCTATTCACACCTGCAAATATAAAATGTTGATGTTTGTTTCATGTAGAAAAGACTCTTTAAACTTAAAGATTTTATTATAGACATACTCTTTTACCCACATTCGACTAAATCGTGGAAGCAATTGAAATCACAAGGAGGTGCCAATCGTAATCATCTTATGAAACATGGGATATCACATCCTACTTTCTACGGAAACGTGGTAAATAAGGCTCTGGTTTTTAAACAAACTCAACGGTCATAAAATTCACCTTAAACAAATTACCCATAAAGTATATCGTCACACGTTATTATTAAATCTTTAAATATGGTTTTTATTGGTAGTAATATTCACTTACTTGTTAATAGCTGAAGACGGAACTAAACAGTTTATTTTTGTTATAAAACTTTCTACTTCCTATCAATATATATTTTTATATTGGCATTTGTACAACCCATGTTTTCCTTTGACTTTTAATGATATATATTTATGTTACGGATAACTTAACGACAATGAAAAGACCTATTGACGAGATTATTACATAATAATCTTTATTTGCAAAACACAAACATAAACCCATTTGGGTTGTGGCAAATACAACACAGATGGAGGCTTTTATATTCTAGTTCATAGAGTTGTTCGTTTTGCACTATATATCGGACATACGTGTGAAAAGATACATCACTGTTAATCATCAAAGTAGGGTGCTAAAATCTAACAGATATCACATCCAAAGATTTTTACGATGGAGATTATAGTGATGACGTATGGTACTAAGTCGGGACTTAGTCTATATATTAATATGCATTTTGTATCTAAATTGTAATTAGAAAGAGGTCTTTTGTAAGTAGATATGTAATTATCAGGTATGCAGATGGTATTTATAAATGGGTAGACCGTGAATGCAGGAACAAATAAGGGAAAATACATTGCTAAGTCAATAAGCTTGATAAAAGCAGTTAAAATTTGGTGGGAAAAATCATCATTTGATTGAGAAAGCTCTGCATTTCAAAGACAACAAAGAAACAATTGGGATTTCAAAACTGTTTATGCGGAATGAAACGGAGCATAGTAATATATATAAAAAGTATCGATGTATTTTATGCCACAACCATTTTCTGGTTCAGGGGGAGTTTTGCTATGTTCGATTTTTTTTCAGAACCATTTCCCGAGAAAATATTTTTATTATGAAGAGGAAAGCATTTTTTTTTCTTTAATACGAGACATAGAAGTTATAAACTGCTGTTTCATATTCAGCAGTGCATTGTTTTTCTAACAGGTGTCAGCATAATTTTTCTTAAAGCAACAATACTAATTTTTTTTCTGTGACCAAGGCCATTAAAATATTTTTTTTTTAATCCCGAGCCCCCAGATAAGAAAATGATTGTTTCTTAAATGAATCGGGAGAAAGAACGTGACTTTCGCATCTACTAATGTGGGTCGTCGCTTGAATTTGTTATATCTTTAAAATTTAAGTTCAAATGTACATTTTCAAAAAACAAATAACCCATAGCTGAATATAAATATCAGTTAAAGGAACACATATTCTGTACAATAAGAACATTCTATTAGTCACATTTCTTAATTATCATTATTTCTATATTTAGGAATTGTGTTAAAATCTATCCAATCAAGATACCAGGATGTTTTTACATATCTATGATTCTAACTAAAATAGTCAGAAAGATAAATGTTGTTAATAGAATGTTGGAGGAAAGTCAATGAAGGCAACTGAAAGGCCGTTGTATAACAAAATATCACACCCTAGTTAAAATACCAATAGGTCATAATACACATATCTTTACAGGTGCTACCCGTCTTTCAAAGCATCCCTAGCGAAGATTGACATGAAAGTTTAGCAATTTTCATTAACAAGCTCTAAAGCCTATGATGCCATACTTAGTAGTACACAAGAAGACTCTCAGTTGGTGAAATTTAATTAATATATGATTCATATTTATGCTTTGTATATGATTCACCTGCCCAGTCTATCTTAACTACAATTTTTTCCACCAGTATTCTCTACATATTACAATGACGTCATATTCTGTAGGGGTCTTATTGCACGTGTTTTTTTGTGCTCTCGGACAGTGCAGAGCATCTGTCTGTGATAATGGATTATTATCTAATTTAGATAGAAACACCCGTGATACCACAGCTGATACAAGAAGTAAGCACTTCGTCTGTTTAATGGGATAATTTTGGGCGACTCCTCCGGAAAATATATACGATGTAAACAGATAAGTATGGCAGTGTTATTGATTATGCATTAGTAAAACAACATTTTATATATGATGTTTTTAATACACCTTTTAGTGACTGTCACTTAAACATTATCATGGAATTTTCTTAATCATCATTTCACGTAAACATGCAGCAAGATTCTATAT
>JARWCS010174728.1:0-14186 GCA_034783895.1 Geukensia demissa | reverse complement strand
TTGTTGGCCATGGTCTTGTCTGTCTTCCAACTTAACGATTTCTGTCTGCCCCTTTGGTATCTTCGAATTCCTTTTACGATCAAGGTTAATTTTCATGTTCTAAAGTAACCACCAAAAGTCCTTAACAACCATTTGTTTTTGGATTCGGGAAGCTTTGAGCAAAATGGCAATGACATTTTAATAGTGTTAGCGATATTTTACCCTTAGCTACCAGCTTAATTGTTGTTTAGCAACCACTATTCGACACTATTTTTAACATTTACTCAAAGTAAAAAGATAAAAGCTTTGATGTTCAGATAAGAAAGGGTCATGGTCAGAGGTCAAAGTCCAAAAAGATCCTAAATTATTATTATTATTATTATTATTATTATTATGGAGCAGTGAGTATATCTTTTATTATTGTTAAGCTTTTAACATAGTTATTTGAGTCATATACTTAAATATTAATAAATGTTAAAAAGTGTTGAAGAAGATGTGGGTCTTGCCTTTATGGCATATATTCCATATTTTGCCTTCTTTTTCGGGCATCTTGGTATGTTTTTTTTTTCAGTTTTGACTTTACCGTATGGCTTTCATACTGTTTGTTCCTATTTCTGTTTGGTTAAGACTAAACATGTCCGCAAGTTTAAATTCAAGAACTGATCAAAAGTGGTTTACGAAGTACGATCTCATGATTATTTAATTATAAACGTTTATTACATAATCCTAAAGTAAATGTACCATCGTTTTCTGTAGTTTTGTTAAAGAAAGAATAAATGTTGAGGATATACTTGGTCCACAATGTCATGGAAACGGTAGTGACAATGACAGCGGTATTGGTGGAAAAGACAGTGAAGAATGGCCTGGTAAAACATTTTATCTTATTTATTGATTCATCATTTTTTTTCAAAATTATGTCTGTTTAAAGAATTTAAAATCAAGCAAACTATTTTAAAAACTTAACGATCAAGACAGTTTATTTTTATAACTCAAACCTCCATCAAAGTGTCGGATTTTTTATTTTCCTCCTATTTTCTTATTTTTATTGGTAAAGGAAGAGTTTGCTCTTTGTCGATTTTTTTTATTTTTTGTGTTGATTTTGTAGTTTTGGGTTGTGTTTTGTTTTTTGTTTCTTTTCGATGTCGTTAAGAGATCGGAGAACTTATGTTTTATTATTTTATTTAGAAATATTATTTGTAATTTTTCAAAGCAATGTGTGTTTATTTTTGTTGTATTTTTCTACTTTAGGTCCTGAGTTGGAGCGAATACCTTCTGGATTTAGTGATGCAACAACAATTGACGATGTCGACTTATCAAAAATGACAGAAGAGGAAAAGGCAGAATATTTCAAACAGAAAGAAAAACGACGACAGGAAAGAGAAGCAAGAAGAAGAGCAAAATATGGAGACAAATATGATGAAATCATGAAAAAACGTCAAGAGTATGTTTTTTTTTCTTTTTATTTTCTTTTAATTTACAAAACAGACATTTAATCAATAAAATAACTAAAGTTTACTCTCCTTTAGAACGTCATGAAAGTGTTATGGCAGTATTGCTTGGCTGGACTGATTTTTTTTTCATTACGCCGTAACTTTTTAGAAACGTTCTCTTAAAATACAAAATTACCCATGTTGAATAAGTATGAAGAATTTCGGTATGCTATATATACATTTTAAGGATTAACCTCTCATCAGTAGCATAAGAACCAAAACAGGAAGTCCAAGATCCAAACATAGCAAAAGAAGCACTAAAATTCAAACAAAATGTGCATTAGAAAAGATGTTTGTCTTTTACTTTTTCAGGAAACGTGACATAGAACAGAAAGCTAAAGAGCAAGAAGAACGAGAAAGAGATGACAAAGAAAAACAGAAAGAAAAAGATGATAAAAATAGTGGAAGAAAATCTTCTCTTCGTAAATATTCCGATGCATTTGGTAAAGGAAAAGAACTACCAAAAAGTATGGTAACTTATGAAAAGGGCCCTCCAAGGGAAATTGGTGGAAAAGAAACATACGATAATCGAGATCATGGTCTTCCACATGAGTCGTATGTATATCATATTTACTAATATTCTTGAAATACCATAAAAGGGTTGGGTGAAATACTTTAAGATTTTGAAAAAGCTTATTCAGAAAATATAGAACGTGTTGAGATGATTTTTTTTCACTAAAAAGCCATCTGAATGTTTAATCTTGCTTATATCTTTTGCTTCTATTTTCCATTTATTTACATTGACGGCCATGACATTGTAAATCAGGATGTATTTCAATTGTAGGTGGGGTAAAAAAGACAAAAGTGATGTTAATGGAAGACGAGGTACGAGATTAATTTAATTGTAAAGTTTGTAAAGGGTGAACACAGACATACATATCAACTGTAATGTACATTCAATACATTTAAATAACATTCTTCAATACATTTTTTATTGGTAAGACAGATATGATACTAGGGCTTGAATCTAATACGATAAGATAAGGAGAGGAAGAAAAAGAAAACCAAAGGGTCAGCCAAAAGAAGAAAAGACACGGCAATCTCCAGAACACGAACAAGACGGAACGTGAGACATGGTATACCTTTAAAATAACGAAAAATCAACTATGAACAACCAGCTCTCTGCAGAAAATCTCTGTTTTGGAAAAACGCTCTCTTGAATAACAGAAATTCCATTTCAAAAGTGTAAATCTGCATACCGGACCGAAGATGGGGGCTTATTCTAATTTTATCTGCACTTACGATTAAACTCTTAACAGAAAGTCCAGTGTAGAATACCCATGCGAGAGATCAAAAGTGCATAGTCCAAAGAGACAAGTCAAGACAAAGACAAGACAGAAAAAGAGATGGTTAAGGCCTGATAAATATATTTTTTATCTTGGCATATTGCAGAGTTTTTAGAATATTTCAGTTTATCTCTTTAACCTACTAATGAACAAGCTATATTCATACAAGATAATTTTTAAGATATTGAAGATTTCTATCAATTTATATAATACCTGTTTGTGTTCATGTTTTACGTGTTATTGTGTATATTTTATACAGGAAGTAGTGAATCAACTGCATCTGATTTCGTGCCATCCAAATTAAGACGAGAGACAACTATGTTAAAGAAACTCCCCACCATTCCACAGGGAAAAGTAGCGAGTGGTAATATTGAATAGTGTCTAAAATAGATAGTGTATGAAATAAAGATGCACACTTACCATTTTTTTGCCTGATAATGGTATGCAGAATGCCCAGAAAACACACGTGGAGACGTAAAAAATACTAAACACTACAACAACAAAAACAACACGCACAAAAGCCACACAAAAAAACAGAGGCTACATCAACACAAAGACAAACATGAAAAAAGCATACATGCTAGGTGTATATCTAAATGTTCGTAAGTTGAAAGTTAAATATCAGTGTTTTTACACATTAGATCGCAAAGATTTGACTATTCGAGCCATCCTGGCATATAATATTTTGATTGTGGAAACTTAAAAATTAGAATAATTTATTTTATTCTAAAAAAGGGGTCTTACAAACTAATGTGCATTTTTAAAAAAATTTTAACACCTCTTTTAAATGGTTAACCTGTTGATATTTGGTCATCTAGCATTGCTGTGTTATTTATCAAAACAAAAACAGAAATTGTTTTTACTTTTTAATGTTATAATTAAGTGTGGTAAAAATATTCAGTTTCCAAAACATTGATAGTTCACGCCAATATAGACAATATTCGTTCAAAATCGCCTTTTCCTTACTTTCCAAACCACAACACACAGATATGTTTAGTATATTTTAAAAGCCACTGTATATTTTTATTTTAAATATATTTTTGTAGATGAAAAGAAGAAGAAACAGGTATATAAAGCTACACATTTAATTTTAGTGTGTCTATGAAATATTTGATATTATGTTTTGTTTCCTATTTAGAATAACTGCATACAATGATTGACATTTAAAAAAGCGTGAATGAAAATCAATGAATTTTTATCAAATTTTTAACATTTTATTGGTTTCCATGGCTACGGTGGCAATTTTAGCAATTTTGGATCCTTTTGCAATTTTAGTATGAGTATATACCACCATATCACATATATTATCAAGCTGTCTTTGGTTACCGAGAACAAATTGGAACAATTTTAGTTTAAAGAAAAGGAAACTTTACACTGCATGTTATCTGACTTTCCCTCGGGGTTACATAACTGTGCCCTCAGTTATCCTGTGTTATGACCATAATGTTCGCAAAAGTTACTTATCTATTTTCATTTTATCTTTAGCCAGGTTTGGATGATAGAGAATCAACACATTGTAAGTTATAGTACATGTAAAGTAAAAGTAGTAAGACAGATTCATTCTTGACCGACCGTCATAATTGTCCTATTTTGTCGGTATTTCTATCTGGTGAGGCATTTTGGCCTTATCAATCAATTGAGAATTTGACAACTTATTTGTAAAATGGTAGTTCATGTGTACGCCATCCACCCATAACTTCTAAAGTAGTTTCGATGGAGTAACGAAATTATTTGATGTTTTCTGAGTAAGTTTTGACATTAAAACATTTACTGAATTTGGTGTGTTTAAGATATTTTTCTTTCCCTAGGTTCAGATCAAATTATATTTTTTGTATATGCATCTGAATAGTGCGTCTTTTTTGTTAGATTTGAGATCAAAGGCTATTCCAAAGTCTTTAACTTCTTAATCACTAATAAAATCAAGGATATTCACAGCATATTGTTTCATGTTCCAATTTAATTCTGACATGTTTCACAGTGAACAAGTCTTTTTGGAATATTTTTGTCTATTTGGTTCATAAGAGAACTAGCAGTTAATGTTATAAAAGATTCTACAACAGTCAATGCTATCTATAGATAGGTAAATGGACGATTAAAACGTATCTAATGGCTATCCTTAAATATTCGACATAATTCATTGAAACACAACATCACATTCCATTTGGTATTTTGTGAAACATTTACTACTTATACTAGGAATATGTCAGTGCTGGTGGAGTGGTAGTCACCAAGGACATTCTTAATTCTTAATTCAGAATGTGTGTCCATGGTTTATTTGTTACATAAATACCTTTGCTTTCCCGTTCAAAACGATTACCAGAAATTTAGTTTATTGTTTTAGCGTTTGGTGTTCGTGCTGATAAATTTGTCAGGATCTCAGACGTTTTGACGTTGAACACTGCTGAAGAATTGTCAATCAAAGAAATTGCCATACAGTGCATCAAATTCGATTTGGTATTTTCTGGCACTTTATTATGCTTTATGACTTATTAGTCAGGTTTCTAGAGTTTAATTCGAGAGAAAAATTATTTGAAATCTGCCTTCACTTAAACAGTTATGTGGAGTTATTGGATATTTTCACTTACGGAAGTAAACAAAGAGAGCACCTAAATCTTTAGACAAACTGAGCACCAGCTGGTCATTTATATATTTTTTACAGTTATGTAGATTTCGCTGCACACAGCATAAGTCTGTAAAGTTCTCAGACCTTTATTTTCCTTTGACTTCATAAGAAACTTGATTTATTTCCATTTTGAGCAATTCTGAAATTTTCTCATTAACATTGTATTTTTTACAGACGATGCTGATGACGACAGCGAAAATTCAAGGGGAAAGAAAAAAGACCAAGGTTAGAAAATAACCATAATATAATAAGGGTGTATGAATTTTTACTCACTACGTATTTCTGTGTGCTAGAAGTGGCCGAAAAAGTTATGTAAATGTTTTCTGGAAGTGATGAACAGTACACTGAAATATTTTGCTTGTTTCGAGTTTTGTGCTGTCTTTGTCGACTTTTCATTTCGGTTCTCTCATATAGATTTTCTACTCCTAAATAACTTGAAGTTTATTTATACGATTCTCTATTTATTAAGTAAAGTAGTGTTTATGTCATACAACAAAATAAAACTTGTAAAGCTTTATGGTAAAATCGAAGTTACTTTTTTTTACCTTTAGGCAATATATATATATATATGTTAACGCATGTTGAACATTCAGGATTACTACCATGAAAGGTCAAATAGATCTAAAACTCTTATTATTTGTCTGGGGGAAATTATGAGCATAGAAATTAAAGATATTGAAGATTTGAATGAAATTCAAAAATCTCATTAATTTTCCATGCTCGGATTTTTTCCAGCAGCCAATTAAAATATTCATTCCTTAAACAATAGAATTCAACATTTTTTTCAAAATATGTTAAATTCCTTTTTGGAAAGTTGTTCAATAACATAATTGATGATAAGAATTAGTCTAAAATTGGAACTTTCTAAAATTTTAATTTCATAGATATATGCAATTTTTGGACATAGTCCCTTTTTGGTATTGTTGTTAACTGTTGAACAAATGTTGGAATTTGGAGACTCGATAGAGACAAACCAATCAAATTTGGGGACACTGATGTCCGTGTTAACTTATAAATGTCAATGTTATACTGTCGCATCACGTAATTAAAAAGTGTAATGTTCATTCAGATATAAAAACCTTCCTTCTGAATAACCTTTGACACATTCCTGCCATTGTAGCCAAATCGAAGTGGGAATCTGTGATAGAAATGGGTCCGGATGGAAAACTGCGCTTAAAGAAAAAGGTTATTGACCTTAAGGATTTGGACGACGAAACTTTAAGGAAACTTGGAATAGATCCAACACTAAGTGCCAAAGAAATTGCGAAGAAGTTGAAGGTATGTAGTAAGCAATGAAACCAAATAATTTTGGCAGTCACTAAGCAAAGCAACGATTTAATGTTTTAAAGTTATACACGAAAAAAAAGGATGTTTTAAAGCACATTTTTAGCGTAAAAATAAAATTCAATTGTAATCTGAAAGTATTGTCAAAGTTTTATATCATACTGAGGGAATAAAGTAATACATATGGCAAAGTTGAGCATCAAGATGTCAAAATAGTGTCACCTGGCTTGTTCTTAAGTTATTGCATTTCCAATTCCAGCAAGAACCAAAAAAGACAAAATCAATATACAAATATGGTTATATTTATTTTTTTCGGATGCAATGATGATGTTCGATTCCAAGTAAACTGTTAATACTTAAGGAAGAAATCTCTATGATCCTTTTAAAAATTTGTTTACATTAAAAAATAATTTCTTCGTTTCTCAAAAAGTAATACCCGCGCAAGAAAATCATACCCTTAGCTAGTAAATCCAAGTTGATTTCTAATGTTATGAAATATTGGATTCTTCTTAACACTTTTTATTTTTGCCATCTTTCATCCCTTATATGAAGTGTAGACCTCTAGATGTCTAAATTCCCTCTGTTTTTCTCATTGTTGGAGTGCAGTCTCTCTGACATGTGTTACACATCTTTTCATTTTCATATAAAGTAAGGAATCGCGACATATTATTTTCTTAAATTGGACATTTTGTCTACATTTGTTGAATTATCTGTCATTATTGCCCAATGGGATGTAAGAGGTACAACTTAAAAAGGGGGTTTTAGTTGCTTTGTCTTGCGAAGTTACGTCCTATAAAAAATTTTCTAGGCCATGTTTGGTGATGATATCAAAATTAAAGATGGCAGTTTCTACATCGGAACGAAACATGTTAATGAGTTCAAAGATATGGATGATGATGAACTAGCAAAACAACAAGATTTAGACATAAGTACATGTAAGTGTTCAAATGGTTGAATAGTGTTAGTATCAGTGTTAATAAACTTTTGATCTCTCACATGGGTATTCTACAATGGACTGTAAATTCAGAAGTCAATGCGATGATTTAATTATCGCGAATGATGCGACTAAGTAATAATCGCAAAAATAAACAGTTGCATTCTTATATCGGTTACCTATATTTGCAAATAGGTTTTGTGAAATCGCATTATTTAATATATCATTTTGGAGTTAAATTTTAACATCGCAATAATAAATGAACGAAATAATTTCTGAATTTACAGTTTCATAATTGTTATCTAACCAATTATAGAAAAACATATGCAGTGCCGTTGTTTTTGAGCCCATCCTATACTTAATCAGTACAGGTATGGACCAAGAAAACAATAAGTGAGTCGTGTCGAAGAGCCATTTTTTTTAAATCTAACACCAAAAATTCCCAAAAATCAAGACGTTGTTTGCGAATGGTAAGTAAGAAAAGTCTTTAGCTTGATAAAAATACAATTTAGCCAAATAAAATTTAAAAGGACATACATGAAAGACTATTAAGCACTGATATACAACTTTATTTGAATATAATTAACGTA
Organism: Geukensia demissa; assembly: GCA_034783895.1. NCBI lineage: Eukaryota > Metazoa > Mollusca > Bivalvia > Mytilida > Mytilidae > Geukensia > Geukensia demissa. The sequence continues at coordinate 6,000 of JARWCS010174728.1, read as the reverse complement.
TCATTCTAAATCTTAAGCAGTATAACCTGTTCACACGATGGAAATCAGCATCATGTTCTATTAAGACACGTTCAAGACTAATATTGCCACATATACCTTTGCTTTACATTATTTATTATATTTAGTAACTGGTACTAGAAGAATAAATGTATTGATGCAGAGAGGAGGTTCAGCCATCCGAAGACACATGCTTAGGATATTAGCAGAGTGTCGATTACAGGATACTGGCTACAGACGTCAAAATATTGATGAACAAGGTAGGTGCTTGATTTTCTCCTGAATTCTTTCTTTTTGTGGATGTGGTACAGACTCATCTACCCGAGGTGTTCATTTTTGTAAATATATATAAATATTCTCAAAGTCTTCCCGATGTGTCCGTTCTTTTTATTAGTGTATTGACCATTTGCCTATAGCGTTTAATTTAACCATAGATAGTAATGATATAGGATACAAAATACTAGTGTTCTTTATTTTCTAACAATAATGTAGTATACCTAAATACATTTTGACAGGAATAATTCTGTTTAAAAATATATTCATGTTCGATTGTTTTTATCTTTGTCCAACACATAATTTGACTGTTTTTTATAGGTTCTATAGATTTCCTTGCCCATTATCGCCTTGTTGATCCAAAGAAAGTTGATGGCTATGCTAAAGCCTTTGTAGTGGAGGACACAGATTTTGACACATTTATAAATTTTAAGGTAGACTTTAGAGAGACATATTCAGAATAATCAGACTACTACACAGTTCGTTTTATTTCATAGACATATTTGGCATCGTTAACGGTCTTTTCCCAAATCCATTTGGGATTTATATTTGTTCTAAAGTTTTCTGTTATAATCTTAACCCTACGTGTTGGTTATAATGCTACTGATGGGAGGTTACCCCTTAAATGTACATATAACATATTTATTCAACATTGGTAATTTAGTATTTTGATAGGTGGGTTTTTTTTGTTTGTTTTATTTGGGGGGGTTGGTGTTTTGGTGTTCTTTTGGTATTATTAATTCAATTCACGTCCACGTTATGTATAAAAAAGAATTCGGTAATCAACCATTTGTATGTAAAATGTTCAACTGTTTTATTACATATTTGACGAAGACAAAGGAGATTTGAAAAGTAAAAATTAATAATATTGTTGTAGGATACAATATCAGCATTGGATGGTATTGAAACAATTCGTCATATGAGTTCTAAACAACTGGATTATGTGTTTAAGGTGAGTATCATACTTAACTTCTTGTTGATGCAACAGAGTTTACTTATATATTCACTTATCATATCATTTGTATTAAAAACAAATGGTAGTTGATGTTACTAATTCAATTAGACATCCACGAATATCGTGTGAAAACAAATTTATGTTAAACATGATACAGTATAATGCATATTAGCCCAGCTCTTAAAGTGAAATTCATAACAAAGCAAAGGCTTAACTCTCTTTGAAAGTATCAAGTCAATTTATTGATGTTGTTATTTTCTGTTCATAAGTTGTTAGAAATTGCATTTGTAAATTTTAAACGACAATTTGGCTCTGCAAGAGGTGAGTGGGCAGGGAAATTTTTGGAATAAATATTAAGTATTGAAAATAAACATTTATGCACAGAGAACATTGAAAATAAATATTCAGTCCCTTGGTTTGCTGTGAGATCAACTGCATTCTACAAACGTAAAAACAAATTCGAGCTCTAGCGCACGATAAAAAAACTTGCTTCGTGACAAATGCAAATGAACAACTTTACGCCGAAAAATCATCCAGCAATCCCCACTCCGCCCCATTATTTAAATGGTCGTCCCCTAATCGCATACGTAAGTTAGCTTTAGTTGGATTTTTCTCTGCTCTTCGGAGGTTTAGTTCAAGTGAGTATTAAAGCCCCTTACAACCGAGCTGGTACCAATTATGGTAGGCTGTTTTTGCGTAAGTGTATCGATGATCCAGTAATCAACATATTCGTGTTTAATAAAAACTTGAATTTTGTTTAATGCTCTCCTATTCCCCATTTGTTTCCTCTTCAACCTTTATGTCTGTATGGATGAGGATTGATTTAACAATTAGATCATTGGTTGTACAGTTTTGTATCTTTCAGTTGGATTTGGAATAATCAATATCTGGTCTCTTATTCTAGCATTACATAAACAATGACTCTTGTCTGTCTTCCGACTTAACGATTTCTGTCTGCCCCTTTGGTATCTTCCAATTCCTTTTTCATACCCGATTTCCTTTTACAGCAGTATTCGGATCTAACAAAACATTCAAGGCGAATTTAATGCTATTCAGCTTTTAATAATCAGTTTCGTTTGAATGTCAATGATCATCCTTTAGCTGGCTTACATTTACATCGCACGTTTCGAACATTAAGTGCTACGCTATCTATTTAAAAATAAAATGATTTAATTTGGTCGTTTGGTAAATGTGTAACAAAAAATTGTTTCCCCAATGAAATATTGTCCATCAATACTATGGTTTCTATGATAGATAAAGTCCGAGGATGGATGATTGATTATAATGAAACATTGTCCTCTTGGATTTTCCTTTAAAAATATAACAGTATGAACACTTTAACAGATGAGACTTTTTGGCTTACAAATGAACGACAACTGTCGTTTTCCTGCATTATTCAAATTTGTAGAACTCTTCAATTATATTTTTTACTCTAGGTTTTGAATATTGACGAAGCCACACGTGTGACATTTCGCATGTTTGCAGTTCTAACAGCATTGTGTGAAAGAGTTTCAACCATGGAGTAAGTCATTGTCATTGAATCAACATAAGATAAAAAAAAAACAAAGCGAGAGTGAAAAAAGCGAAGGGTTTATAAAACGGGAACAGGTCGATAGACACGGCAAAAGTCAGAACAAAGACGTATCACAAAATTAAACACTAAAAACAAATATTTTTATGAACAACCTCATAACTCGGGTGAAATCATGTGGTCAGTATGGCAATTCATTTTCCTTCTCTTTTTACACGCCTGCTATATTGCCTATTTTCAAATCTAGGAAATGTAAGTCCGGTGTATTGAGGAGATTTTATATGGAGATCAAGAATACAACTCCAAAATAGGTTATATAGAAGGTTATACATCCTAGCGGAGAACATAGGCAGACGTTGACTGTAAATCGGTACTCCATTTAGAAATACTCGTCTTAATCTGCTTAAGTTATTCCGTACTTGCCAAATATCGTAGTGTTGACCATAAAACTACTGGTAGCAAAATTACCTTTATCCATTTGATTAAAAATTTTAATTATACAATATTGAAATTGAAATATAAACACTTTACGCATATTGGTCAGCGTATTTTCCGATGACCTTAAAATATTTTTTAAATATTTCAGTGATTTAAGTCGTAATTTGTTGGAGATCTGTAATCTGCTGGACGTTGAAAGGAAGTTAGATTTATACAAAGCCATGTTCTACCAAAATATTCCATCCTATAGGGATTCAAACTACGTCACCGAAGAATCACTGAAGATCGAATTAATGGCAGGTGGTTTAAACTGGACACAGCAGCAATTTGTAATGGATAAAATGGAACCCAACTCTTTGGGTGAAGTAAGATATTTTATGACCATTGCTCTACTCAAAGAAAATGAAAAATCAAAACTATGATATGTATGAGCACCACCATTAATTGTTGAATCATTATTATAATTATACAATGCTGTATGTCAAGAACCAAATCCAAATGCCCAGCTTGTCTTTGCATTATCTTTTTGGCGCTAACTTTTATGCAACAAATCTTAAACAATTTGAACCTCATGACTTGCACCGCAAAATGAAATGATGCTGATATTTTGCGAATAAGATTATTCATCTAAGTTGTATATCCATGTTATTTAGCAAAACAAAAAGTATATTAACTACTTTTGAATTTCAGGTTTCATTTTTAGATTACATGTGTTATATTCCTTTGTTCCTGTCAATGCATGACAATATTTGTGACAATCCGTTGGACATGTCCAATCAAAAGTATCAGGTACCTCCAAGGAGGAGACCTCCTTCTGTTCAGCGAGACATGAATCCATTATCACAACCGCTAAGTAAAGATTCTACGTTTTTATTACGAAAGCAAGCAAGGGACTTTGAACAGGGATTGGCCAACCCAGATGACTATCCTGAGGAGTACATTCACCGCGTACAGAAATATAGCAAGTAAGAGTAAAACGTTTACAAGTTATATCAGCTGAACGTAATCAATGTCAATCCCCTCTGAAATTGTTTTAATAGAATATCAACTTTTGAATTTTTTTCTTATTAAATCCTATACAATGCAATATATTTCATCATTGTCATTTTACTTAAATTGATTTTCTTGCCATATAGGGAACAAATATGTAGATTGCATCTGGATAATACATTGTTTCATTATATATGATATATGACAATATATAATGTAGGAGACAATTTTGTTAGGATGGTTAGGACTTTTAACATCTATGCTAAATTTAATCAATCCTGTATCTGTGACCTCAAGGGCAGATTTTTCTTGATAAACAATCACTAAAAACAAACTAATTTAATAAATGCGGGTCTCCTCATCGTTGGCAGCTTTCTTGTTATTTTTGTGATAAAAGCATACTTTCATTCTATAAAAACTAAAGGAAATCAGAATGATCCATCAAAACTGATAATCCAGAACACAAGTCCATCACTAGTGACACGACAGAGGATGAGACATGAAAAGAAAAAAAGCTAAAAAAGAAATAGAAACAAGAATTTAGATAATAATCACAAAGAGGACCAGTACCCCAATAAACAGGGGAAGGGTACATGAATGTTCCGAAAAAGTCAGCAGTTAATGTTTTATTTCCTTTAGAAAACCCCCAGTGAAATGCTCATTGGTAATACGGGATGTTGTTAGAGAAATAACATGTTGTTTGCAAACGGAAAAGTGAATGGCGGATATCAATGGCACAAACAAGGATAGACAACGTAATTGTAGAAACAAGCGTAACACCACAAAACTACGACTTAGCAATTATCACATCTTATATCAGCTTTTCTTATTAAGAGTATTTATACTGGTAATCGTCTTACTTTTCTGTCATCCACTTTCATTGTATTCATTAAAAAAAACGACAAAATTAAGTCACGATCCTACTTTTACCAAATACATGTGGATATTTATCAGAACAATGTTGTTTTTATTTTAGATTACCAGATATACCGACGATTTTACAACGACAAGGTTCAAATTTATCAAATACTGCTGAGTATTTCAGCGGTAGCTCAGTCAGAGAAAAAAGCATGGTGTTCTAGTCAAATTTGTTTACACCATCTTACCGGAAATAAAGTGATGGACATTAAAGATGTCATGTGCAAAAAGAATCTTTGTAGTTTTTACCATGTTTACGTTAGCAATTACTCAATTATTGAATAGTTGGTTATAGCACAAAACAAAACGATAATCACATTTGTGCTTTATATAGTGCTGTTTCATTATGTAGATTCACCGTATTATTTCCGTTTAAGCTTGTAATTTGGTACTTGGCATCCAATATAACGTAAAATCTGCCGCCTATGATATAATACCTAATAAAACGTTTATGTGCTTCCTGTGACGTTAGCACAATGTTGATCTGAAATCCACACATAGAAGGATATTTCGTTGTGTTATTAGGCTTTTTCCTTGTGCAAAATAAAACAGAATGAATTTTATAATAAAATTCTGAGAACAATTTAGTGTTTCATTCTCGTTTCGCAGCGCTCTATGAGAATAAAGACAAAATGTTCTATTCGTTGAGATATTCCGATGTTCTTTATTTTGCGTTTGGAGAAGCTGTCTTATTATGTTACATTTTCCTATCTTGCATGTTATGAAAATCTAATTATAAATCATATTTTAGGAAGATTATTCAATAACGAAAAGTATAATAGTATCTGCCTAGAATAATCTAAAAGGAATTCAAAGATACTAAAGGGGCAGACAGAAATCGTTAAGTCGGAAGACAGACAAAACCATGGCTAACAAAATGAAACGAAAGACAAACATA
>JARWCS010174617.1:0-14187 GCA_034783895.1 Geukensia demissa | reverse complement strand
TGTGATGGGTCTGGCAAAACTTGGTACCCTGTAGGCCCCAATGTCTGACAGGAAAAAAAAACTGTTTGCATCTCTGGTATTTGCTGCTTCCTCTTAGCATGTAACATTCAGGAGTTAGAGCAAAGACCGGTCTGCTCTAGTCGGAATAATATATATCTAGGTACATGCAAAGCAGCATGTCTTCCTGCAAACTGTTGCTTTTGTGAGCTAGCACATTAAAAATGCAGCTTAGTGTGTGGGTCAAATACAAAGCAAGGTTCATTCATCATGTTCATCATCATTCATTAATATGCAGTGTTCCAGCTATGATTTTAGGGAAGAGGGGTGCAACTACACAACAAGCATGACAAGGGCACCTTAGTGTGATTTCAAAATTGAAAAGGGCACACCTGAAATTGATGACCAAGATAAAATATCAAATACCTTGTTACTTTTAGTTATTATGAAGTTCAGTTAGAGTTTTTATATTTATATTAAAAAACATATTTAACTTCATTACCCATTGGTTTCATTGAAAAGCTGTTTTTACATGTACTTGCATCTTACAATTAAAAAGGGCAGAGGGGTTTAACAGAAGGGCAAAGGGGCGCTGCACCCCTTCATTTTGGGCTAGCTGGAAGACTGATATACTGTCGTACTGAATATGAAAACCAGGAGAAAAACAGAGGGAACATTCAATGTTCATTTTAGAGGTTCAATTTGTTTATATGTATAAACTGGAAAATCGTGTAATTTTTCTTGCATGTGCTAGACATTTCCAGTTCGAAAAACATTAAAAAATGCTGAATTCACTGTAACTTAAAAAATGCTCATGAACTTTGTTTTTAGCCGATGTCATCAGTACCAATTATGAGGTCATGGTGTCTGAATTGTTTTGTCTTTAAAAGTTGTCATGGGGTTGTCGTAACTTTTATGCAAACACAAAAGAAATTCTTTAGGTGCCATTTAATTTACAAATGTGTTGAAAATTCAGGCCATTTCAACCCTTTTACCTTGTCATTTGGTAGTTGTGCTAAAAGACTGGATAAAGTAACATAAAAAACTAGACAAATGCTGCACTAACACTTTAATTTATAATTTTTTGGATGAAAACCCAATGTCAGTATAAAGTTTAATAGATATCTGTTTTGTTTTCAATAAAGAAAGATTAATAAATGTACCTTTTTGATGTCAAATTTGATCTGTTAAGCCCTTTTTTACTGCACATCTCTTATATTTTATATTTTTTGGTTTTTGTATTATTCACATAAAGTTTGAATGTTTCCTTTTAATACTTATAGTTTCTGCAGGTATCAAAATTTATATACAGTTTCACTTTGTGTTGCTTAAAAGATTAACTGTCTTCATGGTCTGGTACTGAATTATTTTTAAAAGTCATTTTTGTTTACAGTGTAATATGTTCATTTTGTAATACATGTATAAGTTGTAACTAACTTTCATGTATTAATGAAGATTAGGCAGAAATAAATTCCCAATTCTTGGTGGTGACATTCTCTTGAAAGAAAGAGAAAACTTGCTGAATTCAAAAGATTTTGGACTTAAATATAACAATCATAGATCCATAAGCAACCAAGAAGCCTCTAGTAAACTTACAAGTTTGAATAACTTACCCAAAATGGATTTTCTGTAAATATATTAGGTTTTCAATAAAACTTCCAAATAGGTTTGCCTTTTCCTTAGAGTCTGAAAATTAAAACATATGAGGTACATTATGATAATGATTTAAAGGAAAACATGAGACTTCATGAGCAAAAAAATATATATCTTGTACCTTGATTTAAATTTTCCTATTTTATTTTTCAGTACAAGATAGTGTATGGACACATCATGGGAATTGTTGTGAATTTACCTCATTTCTACATAATGTACAACATTGACTATTGGTACAAGCAGAAGTAAGCTGATGCTGGAGATAGTTAGTGTGACATTTAAACACAGAATAATTCTACATCAGACTGTGAAAATTTGTTGAATATCTGTATGTGAATAAAACCATTTTAATTCAAGTTATGTCATTATTGGGAAAAACAACATAGAAATGTCATACATTGTTCAGGCTTTGAAGTAATATGCATATTCAGAAAATGTTGCATTGTTATTTATTATGAAAACGAAATGATATACCGGTAGGTTAAATGTCAGAGACTGCATTCCAACCAAGAGAAAAACATAGAAAATTAATAAATCTAGAGGTCTCCACAAGGCCTTCAACAAGGATGGAATACCACTCTAAATCACCCCAAAAAAAATCATGATTATGTAAAACAATACCGCTCTTACCTGAATTTTATCAACAATGTGCATGTAACAAAACATTAAACACAAAGGCAAACCTATGACCATAATTCTTGACTTAGGACTGGCACATGAGAAGTGGCAGGGTTAGAATAGTTTAGTTGGTATCAACCACCCCCAAACAAGTATTCAAAGGAAAAGATCAAATAAAACAAATGCAGTAACTGTCAAACTGTAGGAATCAAACAGAAAGTCAACTCTATCCAACTAAAGAATACCTGAATTGCAATAAATAAACTTAACAAAAATACATGCAAAAAGAAGATACCTCTCTAATGAATAGCCCCATAGTCACTGAAAGCAATCTCAGGGGGTGAGATTCCTGATGATAAGACATCAAACCTCTCAACATGAGATGTCATCAAACACAGTATGTCCAACGATTTAATACTATGTTGTCAATAAATATGAAAGACAAGATGGATGCAATATAAAATTTATTAATATTTGTATAAGGAAAAGATAAGTTTATTAATATCTGTACCAACATAAACCAGTTTTAATGTTTTGACTTCAACATCAAACTTGTACCTATTGTGGTTAAATTTGTTAAATGGAACAGTGAGATTCAATAGATCACTTTTCAATTTATATGTAATTTTTCCATAGTATCAAGGATGTGATATCCTTTGTCTTATTAAAGTTCTACATTTGCAGCTTTATTTTTGCATTAAACCTTTGTAACGGTTTTAAAATTTTGTAAAAGTCTTAAGAAGCTTGTGATATTTGTATCCTTGCTGAAAAATTTTCTAGTGACTTGCCCCCAGCCCAAGTAAGATTTACTGGAACAGCCCTAAATGGAGGGCAATCATATTCACCACATGTATACATAAGTCACATTTTTTCCTGTTATTTGAGACAAAATGTTTTCCTTGTAAAATTTGGTCGTTTTTTATCATTATCCTACAATTTTATCAAATTCTGACACTCAGTTATTTTTCAGGTTTCCAAAAACAAAAAAACAAATAGTCATATACGAGAGAAAAGGTTTTGTACAACTGATAAATTGGATAAACTGTGATGTACATGTATTAGCATAATATTTGACATATTTACTTCCAAATAATGTTCTGTACAAAGAAACACAAGATGACATCATGTTCATTTTCCTGAAAAAACTACTGGTACTCATTGGCATAAAAAGTTTGACCAGCAAAAATGTGAACCCTACTCTATTTTTGACTTGTTTTTATCAATCTTATAGAAAAAATATGAGTAATCATTTCCTACTTCCTGGACATGGGAGCAATTCCATCATTTAGTTTTGTTTGAGTCCTGGGCAAAGATGATCAGGTAATAATGACTATAAATGTGCAACCAAACAATGTGAACAGCATGTTAAGTTTAAACATGATATCAAGGTTTTTACAAAAAACAGCATCTTTGGTGATCTATTTTTTCTCAAAGTAAGAAAAGCGACATTTTGGTCCTATAATTTCAAACGGTTCTATTTAACATAAGGTAATACATGGATAAAATCAAGGAATAAACATAGTATGTTAAAATATTATTTATTTTACTGTGTAAGAGCTCATTTATACATGTAATTGTCATGCGATCGTCACGTGACATCTTGTGACTGTGGCCCAAACATTATGCAACAGCACATTATTATATAGCACTCGTATCATGCAGATTTTTGTAGGTAAGTCTTCGAACTTTTTTTACACACATTGAAGGCAACTGAACCATTAAAGTTATTCAGTTGCAGTGCTCTTCACACCGTATAGAATCAGCTGTGTTTAGTTGGTCTTCAGGCAAATCCTGAAATTTTATAACTCCCTAAAAACACAAGGATAAATGAACCGACACTTAGTATGATAATCTATTGGATGATCACTTTAAAGTTTGCATATGCTGTCTTTGTTTATAACGTATTGTGGTCACCACAGACAATTCTTGTTTCTGATTGCCCAATTCAAAAAAATTCTGAAACATCTTAACCAAAGTGAAATTTAAAAAAAAGCTTTGATGAAAGGTCATTGATATTTTCACCTGTGAAACATAGAGATTGTGTCAGTGGAAGGTGAAACATAGGAATTCTGTTCATAGAAGGTGAAACACAGGGATTCTGTTTCAGAAATGTGGAACATAGGGATTCTGTTTGTGAAAGGTGAAACAAAGGGATTCTGTTTGTGGAAGGTGAAACATAGGGGTACAGTTTGTGGAAGGGGGAAAAGGTGATTTTGTCTGTAGAAGGGAAACAAAGGGATTCTGTCTGTGGAAGGTGAAACAAAGGGATTCTGTGTGTAGAAGGTGAAACACGGGGGTTCAGTTTGTGAAAGGTGAAACTTAGTGGTGCAGTTTGTGAAAGGTGAAACACAGGGATTCTGTTTGTGGAAGGTGAAACACAGGGATTCTGTCTGTGAAAGGTAAAACATAGGGGTGCAGTTTGTGAAAGGTGAAACATAGGGATTCTGTTTGTGAAAGGTGAAACATAGGGGTGCAGTTGTTTGTGAAAGGTGAAACAAAGGGATTCTGTTTGTGGAAGGTGAAACAAAGGTATTCTGTCTGTGGAAGGTGAAACAAAGAGATTCTGTTAGTGGAAAGTGAAACATAGGTAATCTGTCTGTGGAAGGTGAAACATAAGGATTCTGTGGAATATGACACATGGGGATTCTGCTTGTGGAAGGTGAAACACAGCGATTCTGTCTGTGGAAAGTGAAACATAAGGATTCTGTCTGTGGAAGGTTAAATAAAGAGATTCTATCGGTAGAAGGTGAAACAGGGATTCTGTTTGTGAAAGGTAAAACATAGGGGTGTAGTTTGTGAAAGGTGAAACACAGGGATTCTGTTTGTGGAAGGTGAAACACAGGGATTCTGTCTGTGTAAGATGAAACATAGGGGTTCATTTCGTGAAAGTGGGAAAAGGTGATTCTGTCTGTGGAAGGTGACACACAGGGATTCTGTTTGTGGAAGGTGAAACACAGGGGTTAATTTTGTGGAAGGGGAAAAGGTGATTCTGTCTGTGGAAGGTGAAACAAAGGTTTCTGTTTGTGGAAGGTGAAACATAGGTATTCTGTCTGTGGAAGGTGAAACAAAAGGGATTCTGTTTGTGGAAGGTGAAACATAGGTATTCTGTCTTCGGAAGGTGAAACATAAGGATTCTGTCTGTGGAAGGTGAAACATAGGGACTCTGTTTGTGGAAGGTGAAACATAAGGATTCTGTCTGTGGAAGGTTAAATATAGAAATTCTGTGTGTGGAAGGTTAAACATAGGTATTCTGTTTGTGGAAGGTGAAACATAGGGATTATGTCTGTGGAAGGTAAAAAATAGAAATTCTGTCTGTGGAAGGTGAAACATAAGGATTCTGCCGGAGGAAGGTGAAACATAGGGATTATGTCTGCGGAAGGTGAAGCATTGGGATTCTGTTTTGGTAGAAGTAGTGGCAACAGATTTAACATTTATAATATCTTTTAATTTAGTTGCTAATGCTTGTGCTAGCTGCATGCTATTTGATATACAGTTGCCGCCATATGTTTCAAACCTGACTGTTCATTTTATGTCTCCACCCCCTTAATCATGCAGGAGTTATCATGAAAAAATTGGATCAATCAGAAACATGTTGGCAGACCAAAATGGTAAATGCTAACTTTATAAAGGCCATCCCATAGATGCTTCAGACCAAGTTTCAGTTCAATTGACCCAGATGATTTAGAGCAGAAGATCAAAAAGTTAACCGATAGACGACGGATGCCAAAAGCTTACATGGCCTTTGACCAGGTGAGCTAGAAAAAATATCAATCATCTAAGTGTCTTCCAGAATTAAAAGTTGTGCCACTGATTTGACTGCATTTTACTTGATAAAAAACAACTCTCAACCTCAATCTTAACCTGTACAATTGCACTGAAAATGAAAAACAAACCTCCACCTCAATTTTAATGTGTACAATTACATTGAAATATCTATTATAGAAATTAAGTCCATCCCTTGTTATTGCAACAATACAGCATTGACATTGCAGGTTATATATTGTACTTTTACAAGTTTCATTGCTACATCATAACTTCTTCAATATAAACCAACTTCAATTTAAACCTTAACCTGTACAATAAAAATGAAATCCTGAAGGGAAACTGTAAGTCAAATAGCATCAGTTTTGTATTAAAGAGCTTTAATTCATATCACAGAACTATTTATATACATATTTGTACAAAGTTTTATTAAACTATCTCAATATGAAAATGAAAAGATGGGGTAAATGTCAGAGAGACTGCACTCCAACCACAAGAAAAACCGAGTGATTTACAAATCTAGAGGTCTCTACAAGGCCTTCAACAAAGGTGGAATACCACTCCTTGTGAAAAGCTCTAAATCACCCAAAATAAAAAATTGTATAGATGTAAAATAATACTGCTCTTACCTGAATATTACCAAAATTGTACATGTAACACTTTTATTGACAACAACCTTAAACCTAAACCTTAACCTTGGACAGACAGACACAAGACACCTAAGTACTATTATGAATGTATGGCATATAAAATTTCAAGTCAATTAACAACAAAAGAACATAAATGTAACTTATAATTTATTATATAATATAAAAGATAGATTAAAGGCACAACCATATTATATGGGCATGGATTTAACAAATATCACAAATATATATAAATATTCAAAATATATAAAATGTAACAAAAAAGCATACTAGTTAGGTTTGCACTTAACAACTAACACCAACAGCATGTGACAGTTATATAAATATTATGTGTGATATGTTTCAACAGCAACTGCATCAAACATAAAAAGCTACAGGAAAAAAATTTCCAAATCTTTTTATATTTGTGCCACATAACTGCCATCACATTTTACTTTCTGAATCCAGCCAGGTAAGAACGCAAATCTGCATTATTATTAAAATGCATTTTAGAACTTCTAGAATTATTCAAGCAATGATTATAATTTTTTGTAAAAAATAATAAAGATCACATGTATATAGAACTTAGTACATGTAACAGACAATGTAAGCAATTTTTCATTAGAAAATTAGACATGTAACAGTCATATAAAATCGGTGAATAGTAACACCTGTCCTGATACTGTTTTTATAAACAGCAGTTTTGTTGAAATCAGTCTTAATCATATAAATATAAATGATGACACAATATTTCCTTAATATTTTAAAACATATAATTAAACAGTTTGAGACATATGTATGTATGGCACATATATAAACATTTTTCATTTAATTTTTGGTAAACGATTTATTTATGTGTTTAATGAAAAGATACTTTGGTTCATAATAGCTGGAAATTGAATTGATGTGTAATGCTCAATTGTTTAGTAAATACCGTTTAAGCATGTGGTTTTTTTCAAAGATCATGTACATGAACAGGTGAAAATAAAGGTTTTATAAATACAATCGGGTTCATTATTAAAGAGCTGTAATGGGACCTGTAGAATTAATTTTGACTGTCATTTGGTAGATGGCTGTTTCGTGGACAATCATGCCACATCTATTTTTATAAACTAATTTCTTTTGGCTGCATGTGTGTTGCAACAAAATATTTACGCACTTGATTTATACTACATGATATATGTAGAAATTGAGGTGTAACAAGGATGCAGCCAATACTGAAATGGACAAAGCAAGTGTATAAAAGACGGTTTTTGGTTAATTTGTTAGATTTTCCATTTTAGATGAGTGGTTTGAATCATAAATCTGACAAAGTTTACTGAAAAAGTAAATTATGTCTTAAAGATATAATAATTTTCAAAAAATGAAAAACTTCAAATTAATACTAAACTTTATTTTTGAGCCAAAAAAGGTCCTTATTAAAACAACTCCTTTGCTTATATGCTAAGCACATGTCCCATATTCATTTCTAGTTATAGAAATTACTCCAAATTTCAGATCACAACTTACCAGAAATATCACAATGTAAAATCATAAATATCAACCAAAAAATATTAATATCATACACTGAATGGAATGAAAAACAAAAAAAGGTAATCAAAATAAGAAGGAAAATTTCTGAAAACACACAATCATTACATATCACATTAAAATTGGGTCAAAATATTAAACAATAACAAATATTTTATTAATATTCAGATTGATAGATTATTCAAGGTAAATATATGAACAGATCCCTATCATTGTACAAAATAACATTCTAAAGCATCATACCAAATATCGAATCATCTTTGTCAAATATAGCTAAAATTTCTATTATGGAAGTTCTTAGGTCGAAAAGATTGATGTATGATAAAAGGTTAATGCTATATACTTCCAGTCTGCAAGTTTGGGTGAAAATAATTTACTGGCAAGATGGATGGTTAAATAAATAACACTTTGTAGGTATATCTAGTAATTAGTCAAAAGCAGTGTTATATAAAATAAAGCATTAATATGCTGTAAAGGAGGTTCATAACCTTCAAACAACCCCTTCCCCCCAGACCCACCTACATTATTATCTGATAAAAAAGTAAGTGTTCATTGATCTACATCACTTCAAATCAAAATTAGTAGCAAAGAATGAGTATTATTTTATATTGTCATGGTGATTGGAAACGACCTTAATTGAAAACATGCACAATCTGGCATAAAAATCCAATACATGTACACTAGTAAATTTAACTTTTTTTTTTTGGAAAAATTGTAAAAAAGAAATAGGTTTCTGTATCTGTCTTTTCATTTTTTACATATCCTCTTTTTTATAATGTATATACATCTTAATGCAGAACTTTTTCATAAACAGTCATTCATATTTTAAAAAAAGAATTTTTTAAGCATACTTCCTTTACTTCATGTAAATTATCTCTACAATACAAACTATACTGAAATAGACTTGACAAAGCACAATATTTGATACAACATATAAACTTGTCAAAACTTGGTCCCTGTCAAACTTTTGGTTATATGGCTGACATGGACTTAGCAAAGAATTGTTTTAAGAGATTCACATTTGAGATGCTGCCTTCTTATTCAAAACATTAAACTTCTTATGAAAAGTATGTCCATTGGTTACATGAAATTCTTCCTTTAACTTTAAAAGCATAGAAGTATAAACACTTTTATTCAAACATGAAATTCTTTCTTAAAATTATAAGTATGTAAAGTATCAGCACTTTTTAGACATTTCAAAGACATCATTTGAAAAAATAACTAGGTGATAATCTACAAAATACAATAACTAAAAGATAATAAATATGTATATATGCTTTTAATTAAGTGTTCTTTCTAAAGATTTTATCAGTGTAAACCAGTCTACATTTAAACTGAAATACATATAAAAAAATTCTCCCAACAAATATAACTAACATTTTACATGACACTAACTGTGTGTCCCTGAGTCATATTATGCCTATCAAAATCCATCAGAGTGCTCTTAAAACTGTTGTTGACTGTAAATAAAAATTACTGAGGGTGGTCTCTATCCTGGCATCTCATATGATGTGTATGCAAAATATGTATATCATTATATCCTAAACTAGTTCTAAACTCTTCCCTTACATTCACATATGAAGTGTATATAGACTGTTTATAATGTTGTATCCTTGGCGTAGTGTCTCTCTCCTGGCATCCTCATACTATTGGTGTGTTTTTTCCTCATCATTCTTGGATTTGGGTTGCCCTTAGTTAGAGACACAAGTACCTCAACCCCAGTATGATGACCAAGTGACAACCATTTTGTAACTCCTCCCTCTTCATAATCTGAAAAAGTACAGATATGAATATACATATGGCTTCCTTACATAAAAATTAATAAATTTGGCATTGCATCCATCTTGTCTTTCCTCAGTTTTAATGACAACATAAAATTAAATCTTCAGACAGTGTGAGAGGCTTTATGAATACCGGTAATAATCAGTCCTCACCCTAAGCTTGCTATCAGTAACTTGCAGCATTCATTAGAGAGGTGTCTTCTTTCTGTTTGTATTTTTATTTAGTATGTTTATTGTAATCTCTCTAGTTGGATTTGGTGCATTTCTATTTGATTTTTATACCTTGTCTGTTACCACTTGTTTTCTTTGGTTTTTCTTTGACTAACTTTTGGAGAGGGTTAGTATCCCACTGAACCAGTGGATGTACCAAGTCAGGAATTGTGGTCATAGGTTTGTTATGTTAAATGTTTTGTTAAATGTACTTTTTGATAATAATCAGGTTATGAGCAGTATTATTTTAAGTATACATGTTTAATTTATTTGGAGCGATATAGAGCTTTCACGGGGATGGGTCTTCCACCCTTGTTGAAGGCCTTGTGGAGACCTCTAGTACGTTATCTTTGACATCTACCCAATATCTTTTCATTTTCACATTTATTTTCATCAGTTCAAATTTATGATTTGCAAAATTCAACACAAGTTTGGACACAGAAATGTCTTGCCTGCAAATTTTCTGACTAGCAACAAGGAGTGGCACAAAAACATATGGCAGACTGACATGAATAAGCACACAATTATTGTTGTTCCATCTTGCATAATTTTTGATAAAGGATATTATTAAGTTTGGAGAGGGAGGGGTTAAAAAAGTGAATTTAGTTTTTTTTTATCCTTCTAAAAACTTTTAATTGTCCATTGAAATTTTTGAAAACTGTTTGAGATAAGATTTGAACAAAAACTTACCAGGATTTGACTTTTAAGAAATGAAGGTACAGAAGAGAAATCAAGACTTAGGATTGGGTCTTCCTCGGAAGACATGTGCCACCTGCCTCAACTTTGACTTCTGATGTTATGACAGAAAAATAACTCATTCATGATTGTAGAGAGAAAGAAATAGCACAATATTAACTTGCTACTGATCATTATGTGCAAGTTTTATTGATTTCTGTTCAGTGGTTAAGGAGGATTAGCAGATTAGGAATGGTCACCCCATTGTTCATCATACTTGCATAAGTCTAGGTTAAAATGGCTGCCAAAATTGGAAAGAAAATAAAATATATAGTGCAATACTATAAATGTTACTGTAGATTATGTCTAAGTTTATTTGAATTATATTATATGCTTCAATCCAAGTATAGGATTAGGAAAAGTTACCCCCAGTGTTCAGCATACTGACACATGTCTACGATAAAATGGTAAAATACTGACTTGGAAAGAGCAATACAATATAAAAATAGGAGATGTGGCATGACTTTCTATTGAAGGTTATGTGTAAATTTGGTTGAATTCTGTTATGTGTTTAAGGAGGATTAGCTGATAAGGAATCGTTACCACCATTGTTCAGCATACTCAAATGTCCTAATGAAAAAATGGCCGTCAAAATTTGAATATTGATTTGGAAAGAAAATAAAATAGATAGTGCAATAATTAAGTTGAATTGAATTCTGTTGAATGGTTAAGGAGGAAAAGCTGATTGGAGAAGTGTGACAGACTATGCAAGACAGCAGAAGTGATCACTATGTGTCACCCTGCTATACGCAGGCAACACAATAAATACAAACCCATAAATAGTAATCCAATTGTAAAGGAATGTTGAGCTACTTCATGTTTCTTTCCATCCTTAATATCAAATATCAGCAAAGCATCTACACTGGTACCTGATCCTCGGTCAACCTGTAATCATATACATTTAAATACTTTTTGATGGCTAAATAACTTTTAAAAAATTCCTTACAAACTGACATTTGACAGTCCTAAAGTTTTAATTCAAACAGTTGTGCAAAGAGAAACATATTTTATTTTCAAAATACATAGTTAAGCAGAATATTTATATTGATTAAAGTTTTCCTTAAAATTACAAACAGAATCATCTTACTCAAAGCTATTTAATCTAATAGATTTAATTAAGAATTACAGAGAAAATGAACAAATAAAAAGCATAATTTTTTTTTCTTTTTAAAATTAAACAAAGCATATCAATATGATGACTCAATGGAAGAATTATCACCTAATTCCCTGGCAAAAGAAATAGACATTGATTTCATCATAATCTGGGGCCATCTGGAGCCTTTATAGCTTCCTTGATAATGACTCAACCTAAGACCTTTATAAGCAAGGTTGTTTGCCAGGAAGGAATACTGGACAAAAATTTTGTAGAGGATATTTCAAGGACAATTTCACTAAAGTTGTATTTCAATTGGCTCAGAAATTTCAAAAAAGATTTTTTTATGAATTTCCCTAAAGTCACATCTTTAAGTATGTTTCGCTGTGGTGGTCATCTTGGATGTTGATAGATACTGATTCTGAGAGGAGACCACTTGAAGACCATTCATCCAAAGTTTGATTGGATAAGTAGTTCCAGAGGGAGGTATTTTTAAGTGACTTTCCCTTAGGATGCCATGTCAAACTGAGATTGGCAATGGTAGTGAATTTTGTTGGTCTGTTGTGCTGCTGGATTAAGTTTTGGTAGAGGACCAATTCAGGACCATTCCACTACCAACCGGTTCAGCAGTTACAGTCAAGATTTTTAAAAGAATTTCTCAAAGGGCCCCATGAATTTCCCATGTTAATTAATGTCTCATTCACACAGACATATAAAGCAAATTGAATGCACATTCAAATGAGAATTGACAACGTCAAACAGTTCACACGTAAATACATGCGAATTCAATGCACATTGAAAACACTGAAACATTAATCATTTGTTTAATGGGGATTTGTGTGTGAATGTGGCATTAGATTGACTGTTGGGACCATCTTAGTTGGTCATTGGGGATGTTTGATATAACTTTGTCAGAGGAACATTTTAGGATCATTCAACCATAGTTTCCTGGCTAAAGGCTCAGCTGTTTCAGACAAGAATTTCCCATATAGTCCCATGTCAAACTAAGTTTGTCAGTGGGTTTGCCAAAATTTCATTTTGGTATGGGGCTATCTAAAAATCATATCCACTTTTGGTTCTAGCAGTTTCATACAGGAATATTCAGTTATGGTAGCCACCTTGGTTGGTTGATCGGCATACCAAATACAATCCTGAGAGAAGACCATCTGAGGACCAATCTATTTAAGTTTAGTTCCAACTTCCAATTGGTCTTGCAGTTTCAGAGGAGAATGTTGTTAAAGAATTTATTGATATTTTCCTATTATAAACAGAGGCCATTTGGGTTGGTAGGTGGGGATACTGGATAAAGTTTTGGTAGTGGGAATCCCATGGGCCAAATCACTAAACTGGTTTCAATTGGTTTAGTAGTTTCTGAGGAGAAGGTCTTTAAGTAAATGCAGATGGACGATGGACACAGATTGAAAGGAATAACTCACCTGATTCTTTGGGTCAGGTGAGCTTAAAATGTGCAAAAAGATCATTCACAGAAATCATCATCTCATTGAGTAAAATAAAACTCTCCACTATGTTACCTCAAACTTTGTATTCACTACTGGGTTATCAGCCTTCACTAATTGTGATTTTCCTATCTCCCTGGTGTTACTGCCAAACCTGAACCTGGTGTGTGGGCTGAAAGAGATGAAATATAGATCTATTAATAACTGTTTATAAAAATATTCTATATGATTCAGTTGCCTTGCACATTAACTTTTAACAAATAAACAAGATAAACAATAATATAAAATTTCATAAACAAAGGAGGAGCTGCTGTAAGGACATTGTCTGGCCTTAAAACAATGTTTGAATACACAGAATATGCTCTGAAAATATTCAGGTGTTTTAATCAATTCTTTATACAGAAGATCAAGCCTATTGTATTATTCATTTTATTGTTTAATACTACTTTTTATCTCTAGATTTTTAAAGTACCAGCCACTGAAGAATAAGACAAGATTGTATAAATTGATTCACATATGATAAACTAGTGGCTCAGAAGGCTAAGCCTGTATCGCTCACATGCCATTTGGCCAATTAAAAAACAAACATTGAATGACCAATAGTAGCCATGATAGTTGTTTTATTTTAGAAAGAATCTTGCTTAGATGTTTCCTGTCATATATTGTTCTATGATGTTATATGATGAAAATTTATAAAGGACCTTTCAAAGATGTCCCACATCAAA
>JARWCS010174399.1:0-14189 GCA_034783895.1 Geukensia demissa | reverse complement strand
TGAACTCAATACACACTCACAGTTATCGACCCGTGAGAACAGAATTAGCCATAACGGTACAGCAAAACGAGGAACGCTGAGGAAGATCATACAATTAACGTTTCGTTTAATTCTAACTCTGACCTCTCACCGGTAATAAATAATCCCAAAGACGGAAATGATACCTTTCCTCAAACCATACAGATTGTAAATTCCCAATACAATGCAACGCATTTTAAAGAAACTGAAAAAAAACTTTTAAGATTCCCGTGAGAACTGATGGAGTAACATCTAATATTGTTCCTGTTGACGAAAACTTTTTCACGGGAGTTACACATAAGAGGACAGCTAGATTTTACCTCGCTGGCATTGACGCTAAGTCGACAACAGCTGGAATTGAGAGTTATCTTAACAAACGTGGTGTTGAGGTTACTTTCCTTAGGTTTTTTAATTCAATGGATTCCAGAGTAATATCGGCAAAACTCAATGTCTCTAGGAATGACGCCTCCATAGTCGAGTCGACCGACTTCTGGCCGAAAGGTGTTTATTGTCGTAGATGGTACAGAAATCGACAGTGGTACAACGAACAAACCAATTATGAATAAGTCGCCTAATACAATTTTAAATATTTTGTACATTGTCTTGTTTGTATGCCTAATAACATTTTTTTCACATGAGTACTAATATAAGTATATTGGTCTGGAATGTTAGAGGTATTATGTCATCTACTGTATGTTTAAACGAATTAATCAGTAATACTAACTGTGACATATGTATTTTATCCGAACATAAGTTGAAACCCAGATCTTATAATTATTTGTCCTCAATAGAACGAATTATTATTGCATAGGTAAAACCGATGAGTTACCAAATAACTATAACACATCTCATGGTAAAGGGGGTGTAGCCATCTTGTATAAAACATCTCTTCAGTTTAGTGTATACGAGATTGACAATATTGCATCTGAGCGTATAGTTGGTATTGAACTGAAAAGTCAGACACATGGTAATTTATATATATTTGGTGTATATTTACAATCTGATGACAATATAGAGAAATATATAAATGATACTCTTATACTAGACAGCTTGTGTTCTATTGTAATTATGGGAAAATTATTATTGCCGGAGATATGAACGGCACTTGTGATATGAGTAATAGTAGCTTTACCAATAAGTTTAAATCTAGTGAATTACACAGATTTGTTCAGAGACATGATTTTTGTTATGCAGGTAAACATGTCGATGTTGATGGTCCAAATTATACCTATATCACTAAAAAAACATGTTAGACTATGTACTCGTTAGTAGTTCTGCATTGAGACAACTGAGGACTCGCAAAATATTTTCTGAAGGGTCATTTAGCTCTACATCCGACCACCTTCCAATACTTGCCATCCTTTCTCTAGAATTCAACCCGCACTATATTAAAAATAGCGTTTTTCGGTCACCTGCGTGGCATAAAGTGAAGGAGGAACAATTCAAGAGTATCAACGAAAACTGGACGAACAATTAGAACCACTTCTAAATGAGACAGAAATAACAAACAAAAATTTGGACGATTTTTATGCTACCTTTATTAACGTCGTTAAAACTGTTGCTGATGCCACAATACCAAAGTGTGGCTTCAATCCCAGAACTAAGCCTTATTGGTCTCCTGAAGTCAAGAGCGCACATAAAAAGGAGTGTGAAATGCGTCGTATATGGGTACCTCAAGGTCGCCCAAGGGGATTGAAATACGGGTCATACAAGAACTATAAATCTGCGAAACATGAATTCCGTAACATTCAACATGCTAAATCCGAAGAATATCTCCAAAAAACGTATAGTGACATTAATGAAGCCGCTGAATGCGACATCCGTTTATTTTGGAAACTATTGAAACGTCAAAAATCCACTTCTAGAGTTTATCCCGAAATTGTTTACCATGACAAATCATTTACTTCACCGGAATCGGTCGCCAAAGCGTTTCAATTGTATTTTTCTGACCTATATAGTGAAAGTAACTGCGACTCGTTTGATGCTGAAAATAAAAGACATGTTGAAGAAGCATATAATGATATTTGTGACTCAGTAAAAAACTGTAATGGTACCCTACCAGGGGGAAGTATTACAGAACACGAACTCGAGTGTATTATCAAGACCTTAAAACGCCGTAAAGCCTGTGGACACGATAAGATCCAATATGAACATATAATTTACGGCGGTAACATTGTGACTAAATGTTTAGTGAAACTATTCAACATGGTGGTATATAACGGTAGAATTCCTAAAGATTGGAAACTTGGACTCTTAGTCCCGCTATACAAGGGAAATGGCAAAGTGAAAACTTCTCCTGATAGTTACCGACCGATAAGCCTCTTACCATGTTTGCTTAAATTATTTGAACAAGTTGTTAAAAACCGTTTAGAACCCGTTATTTACGATAACGATAAGTTTCCAAACCCACAACAACAGGGGTTTCAGAAAGGTCTCAGTTGTCTCACGGCTTCCTTTAACTTACAAGAAACCATCAATTATTACATAGAAATGTCTAGTCGAATCTTTGTTGCCATTTTAGACAGTCGGAAAGCATACGACACAGTTTGGAGAAGGGCCTTTATGTTTAAATTGTACAAACTTGGTGTAAAAGGCAAACTTTGGAAAATTATTGATGATTGTAATTTTAATACCAAATCTGCGGTAGTCGTTAACCAATGTCAGTCTGCCTTTTTTGAAGTTGCAGAAGGCGTTCGTCAAGGCGGCGTCTTGTCAGGTCTGTTATATCTAGTCTTTATCAATGACTTATTATATGAATTAGAGAATGTTAATAGCAATACTGGTATCTTTGATATTGTTAGCTGTGCTCCTTCACTAGCTGATGATATATCATGCATCGGTATCTCCCCTTTAATCTTACAGCATATGCTTGACGTTTGTTACAACTACTCCGTAAAGTGGCGATTTAAATTCAATGCGCTTAAATCATGTATTGTCCAATTCTCTAGAAATCCAAGATACTTACCGATAAACTATGACTGGCATATTGGACTTGAGCATGTTCCGTGTACTGAGAGTCATACTCACCTAGAAATTTTATTACATTCAAAGTTTAAATTGTCGGAAAGAACAGTTAACAGTTGCAGAAAAGGCCGCAATTCCTATTTTGCTATGAACGGCGTCGCCTCCGACGTTACAAACCCGAAAGTACTACTGAACTTGTACAAATCCGTTGTCTTACCTTCTGTTCTGTACGGCAGTGAAGTATGGTCCGACATCAAGCGTCATGACATTTCCATTTTGAATAGATTCCAGCACTTTGTAGTGAAAGACATTTTACGACTGAAAATCCGAACCCGCTCGGATATGTGCGAGAGTATTTTAGGACTTCATCCAATATCCAGCCAAATAGATAAGAGAAAACTGTTATTTTTTTCATAAACTGTGCAGTCTTGACAATGAGTATATCTCAAAGAAAATATTTTTGAAAAATATTTTTGTATCTTGTGGAACCAAATCGTCGTTTTTATGGTTTTATTCCCGACGTTTTGAAAATAATATCTTATTATAAATTGGACAGTTACGTTGCAGATTACATTTTCTCTGGTCATATACCGTTAAAAAGTGAATGGAAAAACATAGAGCTCTCGAAGATTTATGCCATTCAATCGGAGAAATGGCGCGAACGTGTGAATAACGACAATGATTTTATAAGATTTAAGAATATTCAGACAACGGTGAAATTCTGGGAAAACTCGAAAACAAGCACCGAAATAAGGAAATCTTTCTTTATAACTAAACTTATAACTGAAGTACTTAACTCTGTTGAATCAGTATGTTGTGTTTGTAACATGACATATACTGATCTATTTGTTCATGCTAGCTGTGAATGTTCCTGTTCTTCAGCCTTTCGTGATGTTCTGTGGAACATTATTATGGAAACTTTCAACTTACAGCTGTTCCAAGAACTATACGCATATGATGAGGAGTCTTTATACCAAATATTTCTTGGCCGCTCACCGAATACTCCCATGTGTACAGATGACCTAGCAGCTTTCACCACTTTATGTCACACCCATGTAAATAAGTGTGCTACCGAGTATTACAGACTCCGAGGGGTCTATACCGATGCATGATATACCACATTTCATGTCATAACATGTATTACTTCATGTAAAGACTCTTTGTATATACTATATTAACTTATTATTTATTGTTCATAACTCTGTAACTGTGTATTAATACTTTAATTGTATTCATATATCTCACTTATGAGGAATTAAAGATATGAATGAAAGGAATGAATAAACAAACGAATGCAAACGGACAAAATTGACATTTATATGAATCAAAATCTTTACTTTGGCATGTCATCCCTTGAAATAAGGACAAGACACGATGAAGCCTCATTCTGACCCAAACATTTCGAGCAAATGTAAAACTGTTTCAAAAATTTTGGATGAAATTGATGAAGACACCTGCCTTTATTTATGCGATTATTGAAATGGTACAATCAACGTCTTATTATCAATTGATTACAAATAACTGCTTTGATGGAGGTAAAAATGTGAGTTTTTGTCTGCCAGATCTTGGTCCTGAAACAGAGCGCGTTTTGACCAAATCACTTTTTAACATTTTGTTGTGAAATGTCAAAACAAACTATGCCAAAACAGTACTAAATTGTCCATTATATTCAAGGTAAAGCATATGGAATATACAACAGAAAGGCACTTTTTTGTGGATTGTGCACTGCATAATTTCTCGTTAACCCGTTGCCTTCAGTTCACTAGATTTCGGTTGGGCATGTTCCTAAAAAAGAGTGCCTTTGATTTCCCTTTTTAATCAAACAGATTGTTTATAAAATAGAAAAAAATGAACAATTGAGAATAGTTTAATTTCACCTAATACGAAGCGCTTCTCTGGATTAACCTTCATCGGGTATGCTCTGGACCAATATTTGAAGACAGGAATAATGCGCAGGCAGGTGAAGAGCTATCCCTACCGTATAACAGTAGTTTTGTGGTAAGACTGATTGAATCAAATAACTTGCTACATGTACAAAATATAGGAATAAAAAATGTTGGAAAAATGAGAACTGTATCTTTCCAACATGCACTCCAAAACCAAAAATAAGAGCAGAAAACGCAAGTCTTTCACAAAGCAAAAGAGAAAAAATCTGTAACTTTGTCATAACATTTAATAGAAAGAATTTTGAATATATGACAGAAAGTTTTACTATGTTTTGTCAAAATATAGAACGAATTGAGACGTCTAATCAAAATGAAAATAGAAGAGTTGCCCTTATCAAATACTCTACATGTGCATAAAGACTTTTTGAGGTGGATAATTTCCCATTGAAATTTTTAGTCTCCTAAAATACTAAATTTTTGAGGTGAAATGATATCCAACAGCCGCTTGTATACATTGTTGCACTAAGATGAGAAATTTTGCAACCACATTTATAACTACACTTATATTTTGTTTTATGGTCATTCTACATGGTTTTTGGTAAAATCCATAGAGACTTTACTACTGCTCCAGCTAGGTTCATTTAACATAAAAAAATATAGAAACGATAAAAGTTAGACTCACCAGGATAAATCTATATGCAAACATTTATTGAGATTAAGGAATGATAACATATTTTACTTTTGAAAAAAGCATTCCATGAAGTTCACAGACAGGAGATTGTATTATCTTAAGGAAATTGTAAATTTTTGACCAAACAAAATCCTTATCGCACCTAGTCCTTTCTGTAAACAGACCAAGTCCTTAGTCGTACCATAAAGCTAACTTATATATTTAAAAGAATGAATATGGAATGTATACAATAAGGGCACAATCCATATCTTTTGTGGATTGTGCACTGCATTAATTAATCGTTAAATCAGTCGTAAATTAAAAGTCGTTGTCTTTAGTTCACTAGACGTTCGTGAGGCCCGAAAAAAAGTTCTTTAAAAATATTGCCTTTCAGTTATTTCTTTAATGAAACAGAATGTTTGAAGGATTGTAAATGCCTAAATTTCACTGTGTACGCTGAGCTTTTCTGAATTTACCTTCACCAGTACAGCTCGAGACTAGGTAATTACGTCTATGCCCGAATAATTGTTCCGTTTTCAAATGTTCAAAAGTCATTTCTGTTTACAGGCTTGCCGGTACTGAGATCTTCTCATGTTATGCCGTTGATTATACTTTGTGCAATACAGAATTTGTCATTGGTGGAAAAGGTATCTGATTTTAAAAAAAATATTTTTAGCATTATATAGTTCACCGAGTCATATTTATGCATTACTGTTCGGAAAAGCTAATATAAATTGAAAATAAATTTTGAGGTCGATTAAACATCTTGGTCATTATAAAAAGTGAAAAAAAAAACACTACCGATGAAGGTTTGCTGATGATGCATAGTAGATTTTTTCTGTTATTTTGAAAATAGAAACTAACTGGAAAAACAGGTTTTAACGGGACTTTATCTATTAAAATAGCAATACTGGCAAATGATTTCTAATAAAAGTGCAACTTCAATCCAATAAGCGTTTTCTTATTTATTTGGTGTACAGTATTCAATCTTTACTACTAAACACACTCAAACCGTTTTCTCCATGTACATTACACAGGTCTGATTTTCATATTTTGTAAAAAGACAAGTTTGCTGTGGTTTAATTTATATTTTTAAAGCAAACATTAGAAAACTTTGTTTAAATTTTGCTATTTTAGCTGATAAAATTAGTTTTCTAACTAATCTAAAGTTTTAAAGATTTTTGAAATTTTAAACATAAATAAGAGATTTGTGGTATGATTCCTTTTAGACACTTATTCAAAATTTATGAACTAACAAACATCTACAGGTTGGCCTTAAGCCTTCATTATTGGACTCGTTCCACACAGTTTGTCAAGCTGAAGAATGCCCCAACAATCAAATGTGATAATGTATCAGCTATCGACCAAATAAGTAGACAATGTAAAACATGAAACATCTTAACACAAAAAACAACGACATTCATTGGAATCCATAAAAATGTTTTGAAATTAATTATTGTGCAACGAGTTAATGTTAATTCCAAAATATTGACAACTAACTCAATATCCAAAGATCTTAAAATAATGTTATAAATATAATTTATTCAAGTACATTTTACTGATCAATACCTACGGAGATTCTATTAAATTTACCATCATCAATTTACCACAATTCGATAGAGTTTGGTTGTGATATCCCTTTTTAGCTCACCTAAGCCGAAGGCTCAAGCGAGCTTTTCTGATCAAAATTTGTCCGTTGTCCGTCATCGTTGTCGTAAACTGTTCACATTTTCATTTTTTCCTCCAGACCAACTGCGCCAATTTCAACCAAACTTGGCACACATTAATTTTGGTTAAAGGGAATTCAAGTTTGTTCAAATGCAGGGCCCCGCCCTTTTCTAAATGGAGACAATTACAATACTGCGAAAATTCATTGACAAATTTGAAAAATCATCTTCTCCAAAACCAGTGGGCCAATTTCAACCAAACTTGGTACAAAGCATCTTTGGGTGCAGGGAATTCAAGTTTGTTCAAATGAAGGGCTGCGCCCCTTTCCAAGGGGAGATAATAAAGGAGTTGCGAAAATACATTAAAGAATTTAAAAAATCTTCTTCTCCAGAACCACTTCGCCAATTTCAACTAAACTTAGCACAAATCATCCTTGAATGAAGGGAATTCAAGTTTTTAAATGAAGGACTCCTCCTTTTTTCCAAGGGGATATAATTACGAAATAGTGAAAATACATTGACGATTTTTTAATTACGACTCCAGAACCAGTACGCCAATTTCAACCAAATTAGCACAAATCATTCTTGAATGAAGGGAATTCAAGTTTTTTAAATGAAGGACTCCTCCTTTTTTCCAAGGGGATATAATTACGAAATAGTGAAAATACATTGACGATTTAAAAAAAATATTCTTCTCCAGAAACACTGGGCCAATTTAAATCAAACTTGGCACAAATCATCCTTGGGTGAAAGGGTGTTTTAGATTATACAAATGAAGGGCCCTCCTTTTTCCACGGGCAGATGATTACGAAATAGTGAAAATACATTGACAAAATTTAACAATTTTCTTCTATAGAACCACTGGGCCAAATTCAACCAAACTTAGCAAAAAGCACCCTGGGGTAAAGCGGATTGGAGTTTGTTCAAATGGAAAGGCCATTTTACATTGGGAGAAAATAACAAAATTGCAAAAGTATTTTCACGAAATTTAAAAATCATCTTCTCCATAACTACTGGACCAGTTTTATAATTTATATGATCATAACTTCGCTCAAATATATTCATTGATTTGAACCGGTTTCTCAGGTGAGCGATGTGGCCGATGGGCCTGTTGTTTATCGTATTTTTTTATAATTTTGGAAGAAATTAGTAAATATTTTAATTAAACTTTATTTTTGTGTTTGGTTTTGCCGTCAGCGCATTTGAGAGTTCGACGATGTTTCCAGAAATCGCCTTTCAACAGTTTTGCTATCAAAGTAACGGAGATTTTTAAATTTCTATTTTTGAATTAATGTCTTAAGGCACAATCTTTCATTATATTATATAAGGGTAAAACAAGTGTTAGACTGATAAATATTACATTAGTAACTTAAATATTACAAAATTGATATTAGAATTTCGGACAAGTAATTGGAATGCGTATTAAAATTATGTTAGGAGATTTTTTTAGTTGAGATTTTTTACGACCCGTAACCATAATAATTCTTTTATCCTACTATACCTGCCCAAAGTATTATATAAATTGTTTTTTTTTTTTTTGCTACTTATTTTTTTTATTTTAGAAGTAATCAATGCAGGAATGTGTTGCTTTCTTTCTGGCATTTTATCGATATCATTCTTTATCTATAATTAAAAAAAAATATTTTGATTCCAGGTGGATACGTTATAAGTGGATTGACTGGTGATTTAACATCAGCACAGATATGTGATCTATGTAGCCAAACGACATTTCCCACTTGGTATCTTAATGTCGGTAAGCTTATGATAGATTATTAAGTTGAACATGAAAAGTATGGACGCCATAAAATTCAAGGAAACGTACCGTGCCACTTCTCAATAAAGGAGATATTGAATTGCCCTGTCTTGCGCGTAATAGCCGTCCTGGAATACTCAAACTCTATTATAAGGTTAATTTCGATCCGAGAAGAGGTCAACTCATTGTTGAATTACCTTTAACAGGTCTATGACTAGTTAAGACACCGTATGGATCACCAATTAATGCTGATGGCGGCCATATAATTTAGGGAGTGACGTTTTCAATCTTGATTGGATGTATCCTTGTTGTAATAATTATGCGACAACAGCAATGTTCTCTTAAAAAGTCATAATACTTGGCAGGAGGGTATCGAATCATCTGTGAAACATAAATCGCGTAGGCAGGAGAAGAAGGAATGTTGCCACATACATATTTGAAGTTTTCAACATGAAAGTTGAAGTCATTACGTTTTTCGTAAATCTTAGAATGTTTTGACGTCGTTAGCGTAGATTCATTATAAAATTTAACTTGTTTTATTATTCCTTAAGGTGTTTTTGTCCCTGAAAATTAATATTTTGGCCTTTTAAAAAGTTAAGATAATCGGATTGACATAAGTAATTGACAGAAACACCTTATTTACACATTGAACTAATCAGACCTCAACAGAAATCATGTGTTCATTGCAGTGACAGGAAAATAACTTACTCAATGGGTTAGCATATCTACAATATGAGATCATGATTCCTGCCAACATTTCCCAAAACCACTGACTCACGATCGGAATACATTTTTAAAACGCCGAATATACAATCGCACACTTTCATATGAACACTGGTGCTTAAATAAGAAATATAATATGATAGCAGATATCATTTAATCATGCTTTGGTTAATTATAAAGAAGTATCGTTACAAATAACAAAAGGCTACGA
This sequence comes from Geukensia demissa, assembly GCA_034783895.1. NCBI lineage: Eukaryota > Metazoa > Mollusca > Bivalvia > Mytilida > Mytilidae > Geukensia > Geukensia demissa. Next base: position 4,297 of record JARWCS010174399.1, on the reverse strand, counting down.
AAATCTCCCTGCCGTCATCTGTTTTATGTCGTTCCGATACAGGTTGCTATTATAACGGAATTTGACTAACCACCGGCTTTAACTACCAAAACGACGATTGCCACCAGTAAAGCAAGAAACCCTTGCCCTTTCGGATCAGGCGAGCTCATCATATTTTCCAGAGGATTCGTGGTACTCATGCTTCCATATCCTGTGTGTTTACGTTTGTCTAACGTTTTTTGTGTTTATTTCTGTTTTACGTTTTGTTCCATTGTATTGTCTGCCTTTTGACATAACGATTTCCATCAGTACTACCGTTGGTAACATTTCAGTTGAGAGACAAAAGTGTCTTCTTGAGGTCACTCAGTTTAAATGCATTGACCTATCTTGGGAATACATGAGTTTTTTGTTTTAATGTCGTGTTTCCCTTGTTCTTGTGTTTACCGTGCCTATCGATTTTGCGTTTGAATTGCTGCATTGGTTGATTCCTAATGTCTGAAACAGACGTTACAAAAGAGTTGTCATTCGACTAGGAACTGCTTAAACTTTGAATAAAACTGAGTAATGCAATAATTTTGATATATATCTCAATCGAAGGATTTCACGTTCTCCTAAACTCATGAATATACCGGAACTTTAATTTTCGATGAAAAAATAGGATTTAAAAAATATCTGAATTTTAAAATAAGTTTAATGAAACTGACTGGTTGATATCACTCATTCATCATGTTTTAAAGTCTTGATTTTTCTTTTTATCCCCTTGCATCCTCGCAGACATTTTGGCCAAAAAATGTTGCAAATGGAGCATGTATATACCTATTGAATTCTCTTGCATTAGGAAGAACTTCTAAAATTCAAATTGTATTGGTCTTACGAATTCCGTTCGATGGTTTGATCGTTGTATAATCAATCTCCTTATCACAAACGGAAGTGTCGTTGGAAGTTATGCAGTAGTTATAACTATTCCGAGGAGACTGATCTCGAAGAAAAACGGTCCGATCTTTTTCATAACTCGCCCTTGGAACGCGTTAAATCGTAATGAGGTTTGACCATCATAATGACAGTACCAGTTACAATAATGGCCAAAAATATTTGCATTTAGTGAAACATACATTTATGGACAGGTCGGGAGTTAATTTCAGGATGTATTTATTATATATTTTTAGATTCTGCCACCAACCCAGGTAAATATTAGAAACATAGTTTATATAATAAAACATAAGATTAGAAATAATTATAACTACAAAAATATCTCAAACAAAAATTCTTTATTCAAATCAATTACATGAAAACCTGCAAACAATCTGATTTAGAACAGTGAAGTTTAAAAAGACCATAAGGTCAACTAGGATTGCACCGATTCAATTGACAACGCTCTAGAGATACAGACAAAGCCGAAAGACGACGGAAAAAGAAAAAACACGAAAAAATGGTTTTCCTCCGTTTGCTTTGTTTACATTCAAGGACAGAATTGTTTTTCTTTTAAAAATCTCGATATTTTGTCGATTCTTCCTTTATATTTGGCTAAACAGGATATTTAGGCAACCTGAACAAACGTCTACAATATTGACTTTGACTTTAGATCGTTATTTTTATTTAACTAATAAGCTTACAAATAAAGTATATAACACAATTACCGAACAAATCAAAGTCCATAAGACATACGGCAAAATAGGTATCACACCACCGGAAAGTTGGTACAATTTAAAATTTAAAATACAATTTAAAATTTGAGAGAGATATAAAAAGTTTATTCCAAACAGATTAGATACAATTTGTGACGTTATAGTCACGTTAAAAACCTTTTAATCTCTGACTCAGTAAGTGAAACATTTTTTGTGCAAAATTTCAGTACCTGCCACATGATTTTCATTTTAGTAATGCTTAGAGGGATTTGTCATGTAAAAAAGTTCAATACTAACACAAGCTTACATTTTATCGAAATAAGATATTGGACAACACTGATAACAAAAAAACTATAATAATCACTAAAAACATTCAAAATTATATTACTGTGTTATTAATGTTGACAAAATATTTAGAATCTCTAAAATGCTTGTTACTCGAAAACACCGTTTTAGTGCCAGAAAAAAAACAGAGTTAACTAGTTCTACAAAAGAAGAAAAATAAATAACATTCGCAAGAACAAACGTTTAAACTGCAATGATAATGCTATGAGCGGGTGCTTTTTATCTAGAAATTAAAGAGGTCGAAGTTTGTCTGTTGCATATTAATTGTCAAATCTAGCTAAATTCACTTTGTTTTCCTTGAAGTTGGAATGCAGTCTCGCTGACATTAAGCCCATCTCTGTTAATTTTCTTATACTCAGAAATTATCAGAAAGGATCTCATAACTTTAAAAATTCATTTTTAAAAATTGTAATAAAAGCACGTAAGAGAATAGAATGAATTTTTCAGCTGACTTGCAATATGGCTACTTTCTAGTCGCCATTCAAATTATTCCTCTAGTAAACATTTGATTGGAAATGCAACAGACTGTGGAAATATACAATGTGTAAAATTGAAATCACTTACAAATGTAGTATTCTGAATATACATGTAACTACACATAAAAACGATTTACTTTATCGTCCGTCATGTAAACAAAAACTAAAAAATCAACTGCTTTATACAAAAAACGTGGTTATACATGTACATGTCATATGTTAAAAATACTCTTTTAGAATAAATTTCATCGATTAAGTGCAATAAAAGTTTGATTTACTAAGGACGGTATGTATTTATTTTTTTAAACTTTTTCTTTCAAATTTAAGGTCCCACTAAAGATCGTTTTGACGTACCCAGCTGTTCTGTACCGGCAGGGATTGGATGCACAAATGGATGTCCTGTGGCTGGAGAATTACCATTGAACTGCTGTAATCTACCGCTTCCTACTAAACCTGGTCGTGGTCGCGGTCGTCGTCATGTAAAGAAAAATCAATAGAAATAAAATGTTGATGATTTAATTTAATGTTCATTAATAATTCAATTCATAGTTCCAGTATTCCTCATATATTTAAGAACGTATATCACTGGAGTCTTCTAATTAAAAAAAAACAAAAAATACTTACGGTTTTGGAGATCCAAAAACGCTGTTACATAGGACCGACCAATCAACCTGAAGAAAACAGAGATTCTACTGTTTGGATTTTCGTTCAGATTGTTGTTAATGTTTTGAAAAGAACTTCATATTAAACCGATTTTTTTCTCAAAAATTGAGCAAGAATTTATTCGGTAAAGATCCACACTTAAAAACCTTTCAAGTTTCTAAACATTCTCTCCTTTTGATAAGTGCTCTATCTAATTTGAAAGAACTTATCAAGAATTACTGTTATAAAGCTTACGAACATAATGGTACAAACTATTTTTGGAATGCAAAAAAATCACTGGCAGTTTTTGGATAAATAACAGGCCTTTAAAAATTATGATTTCTCTACTCTTTTACTACACTTCCACGTTATCTCATTAAACAAAAATTCTTATATTTGATTGAATGATGTTTCGTTGCAGCAGACGAAGGTAATTTTTCTCTGATGTAAAAGACAAAACTAATATAAAAGATATATTTACTGGACCTGTGAGGAAATCATCGATGCTGTCAATTTTCTTCTAGACAACATTTTTATCCGTTTCGGCAGTAAAATTTATAGACAGGTCGTAGGAATTCCAATGGGGATCAATTGTGCTCCTTTAATAGCAGATTGGTTTCTTTACTGTTATGAATCTCATTTTATGGCCAAACGCCACAAGGATCCTTGTAGAACTGATTTGATAGGCAAATTTAACAATACCTACCGCAACCTTAACGATATATTTTCCGGAAATAATTCAGATTTCTACAAACACACTTCGGAGATTTATCCAAAGGAATTAACTTTGAATATAGCAAATAACAATAGCCTAAAATACCCATTACTCGACTTGGATGTATCTATTTCTCAAGCTTAAATCTCCACCAAAATTTACGAAAAGAGGAACGATTTTTCATTCCCAATTGTTAATTTTTCTTTCATGACGGAGACGCTGCTTTGGCTCCTTCGTACGGGGTATACATTTCTCACCTTTTTCGCTATGCCGGTGTTTGAGGCAACGTTTCAGACTTTAATGAACGCAATCTCTGTATAACTGAAAAAATATTAAGTCAAGGATTTCGTTACAACGAATTGATAAAAACATTCACTAAATTCTTTCATAAATATAAAGATTTGGTATCAAAATCCGGATGTACTTGCAATCGTCTTATAAAACATGGAATATCACGTCCTATTTTATACGGAAATGTGGTAAATAAAGATCGGAAATTTAAACAAAATCTACAT
>JARWCS010174290.1:0-14190 GCA_034783895.1 Geukensia demissa | reverse complement strand
GACGACGGACGGACGGACGACGGACGCCAAGTGATGACAAAAGCTCACATGGCCTTTGGCCAGGTGAGCTAAAAATTACACTCAAAGGAAAGTAAAGCATTTTTTGACCTATTGAGACGATCAAATTTGCATGAAAACGTGATCAAAATATAACACGCTAGGTTCATGCAAGAGCAGGGAATGAAGGAAGGGAATAAACTAGTTTATCTTGTCATAAAAATCATGTATAGATACTGAGATTACCGAAGACGTCTATTATAAAACAATGCGATAAATATAAAATCACATTTCATATAATATAAAATAGAGTTTGCCTGCTGTATAGATAAATGCAGTGTTCATTGGAATGCACTAAAATATTGTTAAGATTAATATAAAAGGACAAGGGTCGTTTTTGTCGAAATGATAAAAATTATGTAAGTTTAAGGTATGAATAAATTATAGTTTATAAACAGCATTTTCACAGCCATTATTGTTTTGGCATAAAATCTGAAATTTGGGCTTCATTTTGGGCTTTCCCTACATACCCAATTGTTTGATTATGATGATGCAGCGTTAATGCTAGTAAATTCCAAATCGAATATTTGAAGAAAAACTGTCTTGGTTAGACGAACAGCAGCGTTAATGAAAATAATTGCTAGTAAATTCTAAATCGAATATTTGAAGAAAAACTGTCTTGGTTAGACGAACAAAGAAAACTGATAAGTGAATTAAAAAATTAAAAATATCATTGAATACCTTGATTAGACGGAACAGACTGGATGGTATTCATACCTAAAATATATACAAAAATATTGTGCACGACAAAAAATGACTTGACTGTACACAATTTGCTTGAACACGGTAGTAATACAATTTTTTTTTATATTTAAACGTTTAGCTCTTATCGAAATCTCCTTTGCTAAGCCCAATTTTAATAAGGTCTTGTATGATTTGTTTTTATTTACAGGAGGTACTCCATTTGATGTAAAAGTAGCATAGAAGAGAAGCAGATTTATCTAAAATTTTCAAAATGAAACCGGTTTTTACACAGTTTGAAACAAATTAAAATCAATCTCTTATATACTCCCAGACATGCTATTGCTTAAAATATCGCCTTAGTGTAGAAATAGTTTCACTTTTGACCAGGGTTTTCATTGCAACATATCTTAAATCAGAACAAGGCAGCAGTGGTCCTAATTATGATTTCAGACAAATCGTGGTTTTCCGGTAATGAGTTCTTTACAAAATATCAGTGTAACTCAGTTACTTTGAAATCTGTTACCTATATTTAAAAACAAACTTGACATTTTCTGGGAGATAAAAACATTCAACGACAGATGATGCGCGTGGGACATAAAAAGCTAACTCTTCTGGAGAGTAGCAGCCTGTTTTATTTTCGTTTTTTAAAGGAGTTCAACGAGTCCAGCTGTCTCTCCTGGTTTAGCTTACTTTTTTTTGTTTCTAGTTTGTCTTGACCTTGTGAACTTCAATCGGATCTCTTACACTAACTTTCTACTTTGAATTTAGAATATGTTGAACTACACTAAAGCAATTTAAAGGACATTTCTTCTATAGTCATTGACATTATAATGGCTTATACAGAAAAAATTGTAGAACATTCACTTTCACTGGACAATGGTTTTAGTTAAAGCTTTCATTTTAAATTCAATACACAACTCTTTCCTTGTAAACAATTTTGATGTCTTTTAATATTTAATTAGTTGTTTTTTTATGAATGTATCAACTGTTTTTCGGAATTTACAACATAAACATGTAAAATGAGTAAATAATTCTAAAAATCGATGTATGAAATGAAGTTTGAGCATCCTGGTAATTTTCCTCAAATTTTCTTCAATTCTTATTCATGTCGTCCAAAGACATAAGCTGATGGGTGGTATTCGGACATTTTTTTATTGAGTTACTTATCTAAAGTTTCAAAATAAGAACAATTCTTCTATTCAATCTTACCCGGAAATGCTGGCACTTCTGAAAAGACAGAAATAAAACCTGCATGATAAGCTTTAAAGTAACATAGGTGAGAAACCTGAGTAACTATTAGAAAAGTAGTTTACCACCAAATGAATCATTCCATCAGATATAAATATTAAAAATGATAACTATATATTTTGAATGTAAACTACAGGTAAAACAATGTTGTGTATACAAGTAACTTTTGTATACTGTACACGTATTTCAATGAATTACCTGTCATCAGTATCATTAGAACAAAAACTAAGAACAGTCGAGTACAAATTATAGAAAAGGTTCTTCTTGAACCCGAACTGTGTGTTAATTAGTACCTGAATTTGTGTTTGTTGTCCTCCTGGATGATTCAACTACTGACACATCAACAGTCGATACTCCAGTACTTGAACTTGTTTTCCTCGTTGACGAACTAGTTGAACTTCGAGAGCCGGACTGTTCAGTAACTCTTGTGGTTGCCATGCCACTATTCATACCAGTTGCTAATCCTCTCTCTAAGCCTGAAGATGTAAAACTGTTACTTACACCAGATGTTGAACCTTGAGCGCCATTTGCAGTTGTGACACCACTATCTACACCAAAAGCTGATCCACCATTGACAATCGGTGCTGGAAATCTACTGTCCGGAACAGATGCTGAGTTGATTCTCTCTGTAGTTGTAAAGCTGCTCCCGACTTCTAATGATGGAAATAATGCAGCGTCGGCAGATGCTGGAATATTGTCAATGTCTCTGGCAGGAAATACAGGAGGTGGTGGAGGCAATTCACCGGGTTGTAAAGGTGCTTCTCCTCCTTTAAAAATCAATAAAAAATCTGGTAATGTGTTTAGAATTTGCATTAAGGTTATAATGTAGAATGATTTTTAATGACTGAATACCTTATGTTACGAATGCATATGCCCTTTAAAACAATAAAAAGCCTTCAAATAAGATACACTATATGCAAAATAAATATTAACGATTCAACTTTTCAAAATCCTTAGCTAAATTAAAATTGCTATGAATAAGTTTTATTTACCAATTATATTAAATTATGAATTTTAAACGAACAACAAGTATTTCTACCCATTAGGTTAAACCCATGCAGTATCACAGTTTCAAATGAAAAAGAAAAAAGCACCAATTTCTAAGTTAAAGTAACACAATACATTTACAAGCATGCACAGCCTCACGAATAATCTATTGGAGCACAGAAAACATAAATCAAACATGACGATGTACGAAAACTACAAGCAATTATATGTTAATTTAACTTTTTTGTTATATCAGTATTTGAAACTATTTTGTAAAAATATACCAGCAAAACATTTTTGGATACGTATACATTCTTTCAGTGTTTTAATTACAGAGGGCAAAAAAAGTGATCAAAATTTGTCGTATACCATTTGTTTTCACAAGAGCCAGAAAATAAAGATAAATTAATTAGCCACTTTTTAACTAACGCTAGGTGAGCCGCTGGGTGGATACTGTTCTTGTTGTACTGGAATTATTGTCATTGCGTAATTCGACTGCCTACTGCTGCGCCGCACCTAGCGTTACTGGAAGAAGGCAAACAAATGGAAAACGTTTTCGTGTTTTTGGACCAAAACCTATTACACATTCTTTTTTCAAGAGGAATAAATTCATATTACATCAACACGTGGAAGTATGCACGTATGAATATTTTGGCATGATTTGCAGCTAATTTTCTACAAAGCGCATTCAATATCTACTGTACCATTAACTGTTAACGAAAATAAAACCGGGGACCCGGAAGTGTCAACAGATGTCGCTCCAGAACCAACTGTGGCTGTTCTCCCTGCAGGAATTAAGTTATTCATTCTAATGCGACAAAAACTGATTTAACACACATAAAGTTACTTAAGTACTATATTTAAAGGCAAAAATTGAAGACGGAAAAATTAGACAAGCACATAAACATTCATACATATACCGTAAGGTTTGATAACGTCGGTTTAATGCCTTACTCATTACAAAAAATATAATATTCCTTCAATCTGTCGCCAGTCTAAACACGGGTAGGTTTTAAGAAAAAGCATGATTTGACAAAAATAAAAAATGATACCAAAGATATATCAGTCAATCATTATTGTTGCGAATTTAAGCCGATACAAACCACCACAATCCACAATAATACATACAGGTTGCTGTCCAGAGAGAGATATTCCAGTGGACAGGAAGTTTAGCTTCAATTAAGCCAAAATTATTGGATATGTTTTAATATGTACATTAAAACCAATTAAAATACGGATATAACAAAAAATTTGCTCGTTATATCATAATGTCTGTCCCTACAAGTATAAGAATAAGAATTTAAAGATATTTTAAATTATCAGTTGTATATAAAGACTTACACATTATTAATATGATATTTACTTATTGAAAGGTAAAAATGAAACTTTGGCTGAACCGAAGCCAAATTTGCTTTAACGATTTCCGATACACATATATTATAGTTTATCCAAGATTAAGAATTAATTTCTATGTTAGCATTATTTTGCTTCTATCGTTATACTTGAATGTACTATACAAGTGTAAAGTGTTTCACTTTTTCATAAGTTGTAGTTCACTTGCTACATAGTTAATACCTAGTCGTCTGGGACATCTTGAAACACACATTTGTGTAAGGCATGTCTAATAGACACCTTATTATGTTTAAAAACGTGTTTAAGGACACAAAAATGTCTTCAGATATCTCAAGACACGAATGTTCATTCACTATGTACTTAATTTGGTTAGGGAAAAAGCAGCATTTTATTTACGCGTTGTTTCTGTTGAGCTGTGTTATTTCGAATATATTGTGTGAGTAAAAAAGATAACTAATATAAAAAAGGAAAGATGGAATAAGTTTCAAAGAAACCTCTCTGGATTTAAAAAGGAAGCTCCCCCCCCCCACGAAATGTTTCTACAAGGTAGGGGTTCCACTACTTTATTTGTACTTGTGATAACTGGTAATCTTAACCGATTGAATGGCATTTGTACACACCAAATGACATATTTGCAACAATGATATTTAACCATTAGTAAAATTTTGTACAAATCATTAGAATTTACCATACATATATTTTAAGTCCTCAACATAACAGACAAAATAAGATGATGACAAAACTAATAATGCAAAAGTTATTTGAAAAGAAATATAACCATGCATGAAACAGTGATTAGTTTCTACCGGTGAACCTGACCATGTCCCATCCCTATGTTAAATGTTATTGGTATCAATCTTAGAGTTAAAAGACCCTTGCCAACAACAACGAAAAACACAACAAGTCGAAAAGATTACTATTTTATTAGTCTTCAAACGAAATAGAAAATGAAGTACATTTATACCAGAAGGTTAATAAACAGATTTAGAATAAGAAACTATGAAATCCCGTTACTGCTATCGCCTGTCCAGTTTTGTAAAAATTCTGTTATCGTTAATTTTATGAAAAATCCTGACAAAAATTCAAAAGAATTTCATAGTTTCCCTTAATGTTAAATTTGTTACCAGTCTTCTGAGAACCTTCACCATCCGGACATTTCCGGAATTTCCATTGTATGCTACAAATATTTAAATGTAGTTACCAACGGATGACGTCATTGTTGAGGACGTTGATGACATTACAACATTTGGCTGTATTTCTTCTTTTGGCATGATTTGTTTTATTGTTCGGCTTTCTGCAATACCTGTTAAGTCATTATTGGTTTCTGGAAAGCTTGGGAAGCTTGGGTCAAAAGTGGCTGGATCTAAACCTCTACCTCGGACCCTACCACCGGAAACACTTCTGCTGTCTGTCACAATCTGTGCTTTCTTTTCGTCAATGGCTTGAATGTTTAAATTGTTTGTTTCCGAAAATGTAGATAGATTAGGCGATTCTACCGAAATAATATTCATTTCCTGTTCAGCACCCGTTCCCGGAAATTCTTGTAACTCTGTGGTATGAAGTGAGTTCAATTCGACTGCTCCAGACTGTGATGTATCTGTTACAGTTGATGTACCAGGAAATTCTGGTATATCTAATGGTGTACTCTCAAATCCTAAAGCGTTTACATCAGCTGAACTATGTCTAATATCGCGTATCGTCGTGGAGGATGAACCGTCCGTACTACTAGTAAAGTCTGAACTGGAGGACAAATCTGTCGATGTCGTTCCAGGAAAAACAACTACAGTTTTCTCAGCGGTTACACTGCCATCGTTAGAGGTCTCAGATGTTCCAATTGACATTATGTCACCAAAACTAGTTGTACTTGAAGAGTCAATGGATGATGTTCCGGGAAATACGGCTACAGACGCGTCAATGATTGAATTTTCATTTATTGTCGAAACGGTCGGATTTTCTATGATAGAAGAATCTCTTCCAAGAGTTGAACTCCCGGTTGTCCCTGAAACATCAATAGATCCTGGAAACGCGGGGATAGTTTCTGTTCCTGTTGAGTCGCCTTGGAATGCTGCAACTGTTGTATCTATCCTTGTATCTCCTGGAAAAATAGAATCAGAAATTGTATTCGGATGAATGGAATTATTTACTGCAGATATATATGAATTAATCGGAATGGTGGGGTATTTGTGGGCGGTTTCCATATCAGTAGAGACAGATGAAATTTCGGGTTCAGTAGAAGGATCCAATTGAACATTCTTGGACACTTCATTCGCTAAAAACAAGTCCGTATGTAGACGTCTTGTTTCGTTTATAATAGAGTTTGAGATTTTGTTTGCTGCGACACCTGATAATACGGTTGGAGATGCAGTTATTGACCACGGAATTTCTGAAGGATGAAATATGTCAATTACTTCAGAGATGATATTTTCATTATACGTTGATTCTGTGGACATTACTGTTCCAGTTGAATTGACCCTTGGAAATACTGAAACATCTGTGGTTGAAAGTGATTCGTTTATATCTAAATTGGCACTTCCGTTTCCAAAGAGGTCGGAATTGGTCATTCGTGAAGCATTGGAATTCGGATATACCGTTAAAACGTCTGCGGACAGCGTTGACTTTCCAGATGAAAAACTTTCACCAGTGAGGGATGACACAGAGTTGTCAACAGAAATTTTACCGGGTGTGTTATTAGTCCTTACTCGATCAGAGGTTGCATTTTCAATAGCTGGAATGTCGTCATTCAGAGTAGTTTCTTCAATTGCAATTTGATCTTGTCCATAAGGAAGTCTGCTTAAAGGGGCAAAATCCATACTAGGATGCTCAAATATTTGTATATTTCTCGATAAACCTTTGACAGGTGAATCGGTTAGTGCGTCTGTAGAAACCGTATTTGCGTATGAAGAATTAGATTTCTCAGTCTCAGTATAGTCTGCCTCAAAATCTGTCGTAATTGAAGATGTCGAGATATCAGAAAAAGGGTCAGTACGTATATTGGATGAAGAACTGTCTTCAAAATGGGATTGATCTGCAAACGGTGTAGACGGATCTACAACAAAAATTTCGAGAGAATGTTGTTTTTCATAACTGTTGGATTCAGTAGAAGCGGGCTGAACAAATGCATCGTCTAGAGAAGCTGTTTTAGATTTACCTTGAACTAAGAATGTTGTTTCAACATTAGGATCAGTAGTGTTTGACGCAGTACTAATCGATGAATCATTTATTGTCCTAGAAGATATAATGGTATCCGACATATTGGGAAAAATAGAAAAACCTTCATTAACAGTTGCCACTAATGACTTCTCAGATTTTGTAGAAAAGTTGGATATTGGTGAAGTGTTTATAGAAGACATTTCAAAAGGCGGATTGTTTTTATCTTGGTCATCAAACCCTGTACTATCGGAAGAAACTTCTAGGTCGGAAAATACAGATGAAATTTTAAGAACATTCCTTTCCAAATTTGCTGGTTCAACGACTGGAACAATAGGGTTGGAAATATCCGCCACATATCCAAATGTTATATTTACTCTTGCAGTGTCCTTGGGAGACATCTGCGAGACAGTTGATGTATTTCTAGGACCATTTATAGCAAAAGAGTTTTCCGTTTCATTGGAAACAAATACTTTTTCTAATGAGTTAGAAAATGAAATATTTTCCTGATAAAAATTTGTATTTTCGTCATCTAATTTCTGAACAAAACTGTTCAGAACTGATGAACTATCGTTGCTACTTTGAATGAAATCTGTTTCAGAAACGCTAACACCTGGTTGTAATGATAATTTGTTGGGCCTTTCAGGAACATCAGTAGGGACGGAGGTATATCTGCCTTCTATCAGCACGGAACGATCATTATTGATAATTTTAGACCACCCAGATGCATCTGACACTGCAATATTTGTAACCTGAGAAGACGAGAAAGTCTCAACTACAGGCGGTTGTTCAGCTGTAGAAACATAGTCTATAGTAGTATTTAATCGTGTATTATTAGTTTTTCCCACAAAAAACGAATCCTGCTTGAGGGATGTAACTGTTTCTACATCCATTTTAGATGAACCCAGGGAAGAATTTGAGTCAACTACCATTACGGTTATGACGGGGTTACTTGTTGACAATTTTGGTAACATTTCCATTGCATCTGATACCAAAGAATTTTGTACAGATGACCTGCCTGTGCTTATTGAGTAATTATCATTTTCCATCAAGTTATTAACTCCAGAAATCAACTGCTGATTGTTCGAAGATTCCACATAACCAGTAGGTAGTAATATAGGCAAATCTGATTGATATAAATCATTTAATGTTGTGTTAACATGGTTGACAGAATTATTTAAATGTACGACCGACAGAAAGTCATCTGAAGGAACTTGAAATCCATTATCTTTGAGCAGTGATGAATTTTGAATGGAAGAGAAAGTATCATACATCATTAAAGAAGATCCATCTGAAGAATTGATGTTAGAAATATTTGTGTCAACCGAAGTGTTTACTTCAACAGCTGAATTCGTCAGTGTCGGAATTGATGTTATAACCTTGGATGACAACAAATCAGCGTCAGCAAAAGATAATAAGGCACCTTGGGAAGAAACTTGTGGTTCTTCCGTCTGAAAGTAAGATGTACCACTAAACATTTCATTTGTTGGTGATACAGTGATGTCAACTGACGACACAAGCGAAATGTTTTCTGTCTCTAGAATACCTAATGAGACATCGACCTCTTTATAATGGTTATTTTCCGTATTATTTCCAGGCATTGTAGAAGAAATATCCACGGTTTCTACAGTCTTTATATTACCAGATAACGATTGGTTGGTATTTAACTTGGACAATTCTTCTGGTTGTGTGGACACTGTAGTAATGGAAATCTTATAGGAATTGTCTTTTACTGTTGGCATTACGCTATTTTTTGAATTAGAATCCTTTATGTTATCTTTCATGATTGTGTCAAAAATACCACTGGAAAAAGATGAAGATTCATTCCTGTCAGGAATTATTTCTTCTTTTGTTAAATGCGTACTTGATACAATCATAGTTTTTTGTGAACTCAATGTTCCATCAGAAAAGGTTTTTACAAAATTTTCCTCTGGAATTAATTTTGTTTTTAACTGAAAATTATCTTCTTTATTTGACGTAGACGAAAAATCTGAACTGAGTAAGGAATCGTCCTTGTCCTCTAACATATTCACTTTAATTTCAGATAGCTGTTTGTCAATGGTTAAGGATGGTGCTTTAACAACTGACACGACATTACCATCGGGAAGTGACAAAGATAAATTTTTCTTTGACCCTGCAGATTGGGTCTTGGTCTCTTCATTGACTACCATGTTTAGATCATCGTCATCGGACCTTACACTCTCTCCATTTGGTAGAGAATGAAATATCCTCTCTTTGATGAAATGATTAATGACGTCAGACGAATCAATTGTTGCTTGATCCGTGCGAGGAATTGAACTATCCGCGATCAAAGATAATGTATCATTTTTTCTTGCAATAAAATTATCATCTTGAGAACTAGAGATGTTTGTAAATTTTGAAACAGACACCATTATGTTACCACCACGGGAAGCTGGGGTGTCATCTTTTGACAGTGATGATAATTCATCTGATATCTGATTTGTCGTTTTTGGTTTATCTGTTGCTGTCGAAATATTTACTTTTATACCAGATGACTGTTTGTTAATTTTTGAAGATGGTACTTCGGTTATTATCGTTGATGAGGAAATATCCCCGTCCGAAAACGATAACGATACATCTTGGATGGAATCAAGAGGTTGTGTCTTTATCTCAGAACTGGCAATCATATTTACATTATTAGTGACCACTGATTCAACTGCCTCTGTGAAAGAAGGTTCTTGAACACTAGAAGGAACCACAGTTGCTTCTACTGTGTCAAAAACTACGTCAGTCGTGACATTAGAGGCCAAAATATCACTCATAAGTTCTTTGGCATCTTGAACAAAGGTATTTATAATCATAGTATCAGATGATATTTGATGTGCAATTGAAGTGTTCTTTGTTAAAGACGAAACTTCTGCAGGAATAAAAGACACCATTTCATCTTTTATAGAATAAGGGGATTCAACTGAACCTGTCGTTGTTGACAAAGTTTCCCCGTTGGTTGAGGAAATATTATCAGAGGCGTGTAAAGGAAGGACCATATCATTGTTTTCACCTACTGCATTAATTTCATTCATACCTGGAAACCCGGGAAAATCTGATGTACCTGTATTGCTGCTCACTGCGTCAGTTCCTAAAAAGAGAAATGATATTTATTGAATAAGTTTATGTTTCTTTGAACACACAGGTTTATCAATGTTGTACAACTATGGTAAAACTTATTTTAATTTATACACGTGTTTTAAAGAGTAACCTCTAATGAGCAGCATTTAAATCAAAACAGGAATACCAACATCCAAGCATAGTGAAAAGAAGCGGTAATATCCAAAACAAACCAAAAGGGGGCAGCGAAATCCAACGGAAAGGACAACTTTCATGTCAAATACATATATAAGTCAAATAATGAAAATAATAATAATAAACATAATCACAACAAAACAAAAAACCATAAAAACTTTATAGTTGTATGTTCTCTTTCTAAAAAATACACTGATGACGTTAAAGATTATTATTGTGCAATTTTGAACTAAATTTGGGTAAGGTTGGAACTGATTTTATCCAATAATGTTAAAGTGTGTCTGAAAATTTTTTTTTTTATTTCGGGAGTTTTCCAAGTAAGACCTGATATTTGTGTGATTTAACAAAGCGAAAGAGTAATACATGTATACAATTCAAATTATAATTAACATTACATAAAAGCAGCCATTGAGATACAGCAAGTTAATCAAAAGCAAAGGTCAATATCTATATACAAATTAAGTGCTAGTCTATGAAATAATCATGCAAAATTGATTTATTCATAAAAGCCTACAAATAATTAAATTTGATATTTTGTTTAGAATGTCAATTCATTTGCAAATTTTTAGTCTTTCTTTGCTCTCTCGGCCTGTTCATGTGAGATATAATTTACAAGGAATGCACTGCAAAATTTCATGCAGGGGAGATAACTCTTAAAATTATAGTAAAACATTTGTAAATGTTTCAGGCAAAATCTCCTGTGAACAGGCAGTTTGGCAAAAATTTACTCTTTTTTTCTCGAGTTTGTACCTTGAAATAATTAAAATGTTAAAATTAATATTTGTAGTCTTTTAGGGGTGTATCACTTTTCACGGAATTTGCATGATTTTTAGGGTAGACTGGTACCTAAGGTTTCATTTCTACAACAATTAGGAGACGACGAGAATCTTTGCAAGCAATACCCGTCTTGAATTCCATGTCAATCCGGTAAGATCACATCTGAGTTAGAAGACGACATGGGAAGATCACAGACATAACAAAAGTATGGCTTATTTTAGATATAAAATGATGGCGAATGTAAAACTACCGGAGGCGCCGCCAAACATTCTGCATATATGATATATGATTGATAGCGCTGTGTTTTTAATGTACGTCGATGTAACAAATTAATCCTGTTTTGTTTTACAGCTGTAAATCTATAGATATATGCAAACTAATACTTAACTTTACGTTTAACACTAAAATGCACCATAAAGTAGTCACTAACTTATGCTGCGTTCACACGGACATATAATGCGAATCAAATGCGCACCTGAAAGCCAATGGACGACGTCAAAATGTTCACACATACGTCAGATCGAATTCAATGCGCATTGAAAACATTTGCTCAATGCGCATTTGATAATGCGAATAAAATTGAATTAGGTTTGAACGATGCCATAACACTGAAATCTACATTAAGTTGTCACTTCACTACTAAAGTACTTTTAAATGAACTGAGTTCCCTTTTTATTTCATTAAATTTAATAAACAACATTTTCAGAAATAATTAAAAAGTACGTTTCCCTGAAGTGAGTCTTTCAAATTTCATAAATTCAAAATAAAAAAATGTAATGAAAATAGAAATTTCAACAACGTTATTTCACTTTAATCATCGTACTCCTAGTTTTCTCCATTCATTTGAAAAAATAAACAGTTTTTTTCGTTTTCCGTAAACATTATTTTTGCTCGCAGATTTGTGAATTTTAGAAAATGTTAAATATTCTGATAGATTTTATATATGTTGGCAGATATGATGGGTAATATCAGCCTAATGAGCTTACCACTTCTGACATGCAAAAATTGATACATTTTCTTAACTTAAGTTTTTTTTAACAAAATCAGCTATTTTCAAATGAGCGAGCACAGGACAAACATCGACACCTGTAATAGTTTGAACACAAAATATATTACCGGTAAGATAGTTAAGAATGTTCTTTAATCGCATTTACAGATTTTTATACTGCTTTAAGAAATTAAAAAAATGAGAGAATCAAGTCACTGAAACTTAAAAAATATTTATGAATACCAATAATTACTTCAACATTAATCTTTACCTTCCATCTTAACATTAAAATGTATATCAAACAGCTACTTCAGCAATCCCATGTATATTAAGGTTGTTTTTCTGCTCATGTTCAGCCATTTTGGTCAGATTTTCAAACTCCTTTAGTTTTATCGATTTTATAATATTAATATTCTTTGCCAAGTGATCCCCATTTTTCTTTTCACCATTTCAATAAACACAATTAAAAATAACCATCTGATAAGATTTTATGATTTTTTTGTTATTTCTATTTGTTTTTTTTTTATCGAAAATATCGTTTTCTTAATCTTGTCTGGGTTTTCAAATGATGCGTGTATCTTAAAACAAATAAATACACTAAACCAAATTTTGAATCAATGTTCTCATTCAAAAAGTAGTAACTGTTAAATAACGAATTGAAAGAGACAAAGGAAATCTGAAAAAGAAAGGTATCCCCAGAAAAGCGCGTAGTACACGGTTGCATTATTTGTTATAAACTTATGAAAGATGTGGTGGTATTTATTCCGTATTCTTTGTTTAAATATCAACGAAGCCAAAAACGTAAGTCAAAATCCAACCAAGAGGACGAGAAAGAAAACCAACGGACAAGACAAAAGGTTGAAAGTCGACAGGACGGAATATGGCATGCATACATATAAAACATGAATAAGATTGATTGGTCAAAGAAACGGCTACAAACAACTACACACAAAACATTACACATGGACAACCTAAAAAGGAGGGGCAACATCAGGTAATGGCTGACGTTTTTATGGTAACAACTCTCAATACATGTAATAAGTGAACCCTAATAAAAAAAAAAAAACATTGTTGATATTGGTACAATCAACATTATGTAGGTTACATTTTCTCTGTGTTTTTTTATTTCTTTTTGGTGAAATTATTCTTGGAGCAATACAAAACAATGTTTATAACGATCTGTACCTGGGAATGCAGGAAACTCTGCAACAGACTCCAGAGCTACGCTAGCTGATGACCCAGTTGAACCTGAGGTATCTTGTACACCTACAATCGATTAAAAATTTCTCCAGTTTATTTAAGTCATTAAAGTTGTAATGGGCGTGCATCCCCATTATCATGATTATATAATTAATTTTGAAATGTTTGCATTTAAATGTTAAATTTATGATAAAATTTGGATCTTTCCGACTAAATTTAGTTTGGTTTATCCATTTTACAAATATTGACCGTTTTATTTGGTTTTATTTCATTGGTCATTTTATATTTGAAAATTAATATTTTATAGTCAACCATTATCGGTATTTCTTTAGATTATTCAACTGTTGAGTTGCTTCGTTGCCGAGGATTTACATTAGGAGCCGGCTTGCAATCCGGACTTTACTAGTAGAACCTAGGTGGTTCTAGGTTCCTATGGTAGTAGTACCCTAATATTTTATATTGGCAACTGTTTGGCATTTATTTTTGGC